>JAPKLW010000340.1:6478-71924 GCA_026898455.1 Plectranthus barbatus | reverse complement strand
TTTTGATAAAATCCTCTAATGTATAAAACTTTTGAAATTCCCAAACATAAAATTATTTTTGATAAAATCCACTCTCTCTATCCAATAATATATCTGATACAATAATTATGAAAAGTCTTTTGGATTCTCAAAGAAAATAATGGAGAGAGAGATAATTATGAACAAGCTTAAAAGTTGAAGATCTTAGATAAATAAATCATTGAAAGTTATCACAAATTAGCATTAGAGATTATTTAAATAAAGTGAAACTCATCTATATAAGTAATATTTTGAATTAGAAATTAATATGAAGCTTATTTATACACACTATATAAATATTATTTTAATATAAATAATTAATATTTCCATGCATAACATGAGAAGCAATACTAATTTTGTTAATATTGTTTCCACGTCAAAAGGCACGTGAATATATAATTCTTTAAAATAGGTAATAATTCCATAATTAATTTTATCATTAAAAAAACAAAAAAATCATAATTTGTGATGGTAATATGGAAAATGTATCGTACACCGCTTAGCAAATCGGGCATCAAAGTATTAGACGATGATTAAACTGAAAGAAACAAAATTTTTTGATATTAATGTATTAGTCTAACATATATATATATAATACTATATTATATAGTTGGTTACTCCACCTCCCTTAATGTATAACTTATGAGACATAGTTGGAGCTAGTCAAACTTTGGGTCACTTAGATTTGAATTTATTGTAAATTTTGGAGGACTAAGTAAAGATGTTTTTCGTGCCAAATAGATCGAGTGAGACTAAAGCTATAAATCAAGCAATAACTATAACACAATCAAGCATCATATTAATCAAGCAACAACTAAAACATAATCAAGCAATTGCTCGATTGTGTTTTAATTGTTGCTTGATTGTATATCAACCATTGATTTATTTAGATCTAATGGATAAGATTCATTCTTTTTCTTATAAGAGGATCTTTTTTTACTTGATCCCTTCTCTCTCTCTCTCTCTATATATATATATATATATATATATATATATATGGAGTAGATCAGGTGACAAAAAATATTATGTGAGAAAAAGAATGAACCTGATCCATTAGATCTCAGTAAATCAATGGTTGATATACAATCAAACAGCAACTGTAACACAATCAAGCATCATATTAATCAAACAACAACTAAAACACAATCAAGAAATTGCTCGATTGTGTTTTAGTTATTGTTTGATTGTGTATCAACCATTGATTATTTAGATCTAATAGATAAGATTCATTCTTTTTTCTTACAGGAGGATTTTTTTTACATGATCCCTTCTCTCTCTCTCTCTCTCTCTTTATATATATAGAGAGGTGTAATCATATCACAAGTGAGCTTTAGATGGAAGAAGAGAATAAATCTAGTTCTTTAATTTTGGGTTTTGAATGGTCCATATTTAATGATTTATTTTATTTTATTTCTTAATTTAATGATTTTTTAATTACATCATGGGTTTAATAGTAATTGAAATATTCCAATTAAAATTTTCCATAATAATCTCCTAAAATCTCTCACACGATTGATAATCAAAATCATTGACAAAATATTTTTTAAATTTGTGAGATTCAATCTCATTCATATCAAAATGAACACAAGATGCCAAAGAAGCATTATTTCTTCTTCCACATAGCAGCATCGTGTCTGTATTCAACCTCGTGTTGTGGCGCTGGCTTCGGCGGGCACAGGTCACTTTAGTCCGACGAGGATCGTGCGCGCAACAGAGGCCAACACCAATGGAGTGATTGCTTCGTGCACAGACCACATATCGTTATAGCACAGCGGCGTTAAGGCCGCAGTGGGTGGTGCACGACATTTGGTTGCGGATCCCTGGGGTGTCCGATGGTGGCGGCATCTAATCGCAAAAGAAAGGCGGCTAAGGTTTGTAGGCTGGAGAAGATGGTGATGTGGGCTAGGGTTAATTTCTTATGAATGTGTTGATTTTGCCTGCAATCACGTCGGTTGATTTCTCATGAATGTGTTGGACGACATTGTGGTTTACGCCAATGCGTTTAGATGAGAATCGTTGCACCTTTCATCCGCAAAGTACTTGGACTTCCTTTCATCGTCGTCTTTTTTATCCATGCTTCTTGTCTTGATTGTTTGCTTGCGTTTCACAGTCACAATTTAGAAAATTGAAGTTTGATTGGTTGAGTTGAAAGGATTTTCATAAATAATGTATATTTGTAGAATATTGTTATTTATTTTTCTTATGTAAGTTGCATTAAGCCTGTAAATTTGCATCAAACACGCCTGTAAAGTTGCAATATTTCATATATTGATTTTGGTTTTAGAATATAATTGTATAGCTTTCAGATGTAAGTTACATTATTTAAGCATGTAAATATGCATTACATATGTCTGTACAGTTGCGGTATTTCATAGATTGGTTGTCATTCATAAAGCAAAGTTGTTTATTTTTCAGATGTAACTTGCATTATATAAACATATAAAATATGCATTATATACGCCTGTACAGTTGCATTATCCTTCAAGAAATAATTGAGGATTTTAGAAATCTTCTATTTTTCTGAAGTAAATCGTATCATATTAGCCTGTAAATATGCTTTAGATAAGTCTGCAAAGTTGCATTACATATGTTTCTTGAAGTGTTTGAGATTTTTAGAATATAATTACTTTTAATATTATGAATAATGCAATATTTATATTCTATATACTGCAATCCGATGTAAAAGATAATGCAATTGCAAATTACTAAATTGGTATTTTTTTTACGATTGCATTATGTTTCATGGGATGATTGAAGATTTTATAACATAATTATATTTAAAATTGTGGATAATGCAATTTTTATATTCTGTATAATGCAATTCCATAGAAAAGATAATGCAATTGTCCCTTGTTAAATTGATTTCTTAAAATTCGAATTTCCTAAAAATGATAAAAAGTATAAAAATAATTAATTTAGGAATATATTCATCAAAATTCAAAATTAATAAAAAGTAACGATAATATAGCCAAAAATTAGGGATTTTTCTGGATGTAATGAGTGTGAAAAAGAATATAAATAATTAATTTATGAAAATATTCATTAAAATTCGAAATCCCTAAAAAGTAGGGATAATGAAACATAAAATCAGGGAATTTCCTATTTTGTAGATTTAATGGGTATGAAAAATGACAAATTTACCTTGTCAATGCAATATTTTATACGTAGATAATGCAACTTTTTAATTTTGGTATAATATTTAATCATAACCATCCAACACCTAAAATATGTGGTTTAGATTCATTCTCTTCTCCCATCTAAAAGATCACTTGTGACTTTATGGCAGGAGAGTTATGATCAAGTGCTAAAATTAAAGTTTGTGTTAAATATGAATGAATCTCAGTCATTGGATTGATAGCATTAATTGTTGAGATTAAAGCATCAAAGATTAAAAAATAAAGTATAATTTTCGTTCGTGCTAAATTATTTTATAAATCATGTTTAATTCGATTAAGCATGATTTATAAAGCAAAAAATATGAAATCTGGAAAAAAAAAAATTTAATCTCAACCATTAATTTTTTTATATATAAGTGGTGTAGATTCATTTCTATTTAGCTCAAATTAATTTTTAGTATATGTAATTTACCATGGTATGATCTTATCGGATAGCTCGGTCGATTTGTATTTTAAAAGAGTTTTTAAAATTTGAAATATGGGTATAATGTATTGTATAATATTATATATAGAAGGTTTTAAAAAAATATTATTCATAGAAAGAAATAGATGTCCATTGAGATTGGCTAAACACAGGCTAACATGGGGAAGTTTGACCTAAAAAAAAAACTTTCTTAGTAGGCATAATCATGATGATTAGATTTGCTTTGAGAATGGGAAGAAGAAAAGCAAAGCAACACCATTACATTCAACTTGCCTCACTCCATTCTAATCCATTTCTCTCCTTTAATATACACTCCATTCATTAAAATATTTTTATGCTAAATGTTTTCTAATGTATTTAAGTTTTGACGTTCAAAAAATTTGAGGAAAAAAAAAAACTAATGCATACAATTTACATGTGAAAACTTGGATGCAATGAAATAAGACTTTCAATCAAAATATTTTTATTTTAATTTTTTTTTCTGCCCATCCTAAAATTAACTAAAAGAATTAGGGGTGAGCAACGGGCGGTTCGGGTTGAAAATCGCACCAAACCCGCAAATTTCCAAAAATTCAACCCGAACTGCTTGTATGAAAATATTGAAACCGAACCAAAATCAAATCAAATCAAATCATCGGTTTCGGTTTTAACCGAAAATTCTCACCATTTTCATGAAATTGCTAAATTAACACAATTCAATGTAATAAAAAAATCACAATCCGTAAATTCAAATCAAGAATTTTATGATTTGAGTAATATAATCGAGTTTGGTTTGTCACATTTATATTTTGTAATTTGTAGAAAATAAATCTTATATTTTATGTAGAATATAGATATAGAATATGTAATAATGTAAATAAATACAAATTGTTTAATAATTTATAGATGCATATAAATTTCGGTTCGGTTCGATTATAACTGCAACCAAACCGAACCGAACCGATAACCCGAAGATTTTCTAAAATTCAACCTAAATCTAAACCGCATATCTTTTCAAACTGATCTAAATCACCCAAAACCCCACAGTTCGATTTGGTTTGCAGTTTTTGATTCGATTTTGCTCACCCCTAAAAAGAGTTGCCAACATATATAATAGAGTATCTACATGCAGGGACGAACCTACGTAAATTTATGAAGAGTAGAATGCTCGCCCCAACAAAATAATTAATTATAAAGCGAGTCCAACAAAATTTTAAGTCGAGCCCTCATAATACTTAAGCCATAGCCACCGTACAAATATGTTTATAGACAACTACGGATAAACGATCAATTCAAATATTAATTTATCCAACATTATCATGAAGGCTAAAGCTCACTTTATCCATATACACATACTATGCATATGTAAAGATATACTACGCACATGTTTTACATTTGATGTGATATATATAGTTAAAAAAAGCATTAATGATTTTCCTAGAAGGAAAGATAAGTGGGAGATGATGAAACTGTATAAGAAAATAAAATCCAATAGTAAAAATAGAGGAGTTATGATTTCTTTAAGAAAATATATATATATAAAGAAAACTGAGTTGGGGACGTCAAATGTCAAGTTGGAAGAAGTAATAGGCAGAATGATGCCCTTCCACTCATCACTATCTATCCTCATTGAATTGCGCTCCTAAATACTTGGGTATAGCACCTAATATAAATCCATTTCAATCGAATCAAGTTGAGTCGAACAACATTGAATTTAATTTTAATAATAAATTAATTATTTATATAATATAATTTTATATGTATTTGGTGTAGGATTTAAGAGTCATCGAATGGTATTTTTTTTAGTTCGAGTTTAATACTTATTCTCATAGCTCGAATTTGAGCTTGGCTCAATAATTATAAGGATTAGATTGATTTTTAGTTTTATTTTTCTAGTCGGTTCTTAATATATTGAAATTATAATATAATATCAGTATTTGATTTTGATTCTGATTCGATTTTTATGGTCAAAATTGTTATTCCTTATTAAATCTGCAAGGGCATGTTTTACTACTTTTCATAGATACTATATAAGAAAAGAAATACTGTTCTGAGAGTTGATTCATTATTTACTATTGTTTTTGTAAGTTGGAAATATTTCTTAACAAACAATCTATCAAATATTAAGTTCAATGAATTTCTTTTTTCTAAGTAACAATTTAATATGGAAATTCATTACATTTCATAGTTTTCAATGATATTTCAGTATTTTGGATGCGGGGATCCATCCCGCAGGCCCCAACCGATTTTTTTTTTTTTTTTTTTTTTTTTAGTATATCGAATTGTTTTCTATTTTATAGTATGGTGGTCGGATTTTTCTATAAGTTAAATCTCCTTTATCGATAAGTTTTGAAAAAGAAAAATAAGCTGAAGATGAAAAAAAATAATAATAATATAAGTTGAGGATGAAAACTGAAAAGTAGTGGTTAGAATTTTCTTATTTATTTTGTTTTAGAGGGTCAAAGAGTCAAAGGACTAACTAGTTTAGAAGTAGGGGTGGGAATAGGCCAGGCTACCCGACAGGGGCCTTAGGTCTGGCCTACCTAAGGCCTGGCCTGACCCGGCCTGTTTGACAAATAGGCTAGACTTGAGCTTTTTAAAAAGCCTACAAACATAAACAGGCTCAGACTCAGGCTTCCAATTAGGCCTTTTAAGCCTAACAGGCCGACCTATTTAAAATAATATATTGTATAAATTATTAATATTTTAATTATTTAATATTAAATATAATATTTATAATTAAAAAAACAACAAATTAAATTGATTGTTAAATTATTAAACACTTTGTTGGGCATTAAAAATTTATTAATAACTACACATATATATTAGATGGACCGTAGAGCATTATATGATATTAACCATAAATATATATCTAAATTATTAAATATTCTAATTATAAACTTCAAAATAAAAATAATATATTAATAAATTGTTAAATTATTTAGCATATCTATAATTTTTTATGGTCTAGACTCACTAAAGAATAAGACCTATCAACATTAAATAATAAGATAAATTTAATATTTAAATTATATATTTATTTATAATATAAAAATAAAAAATTATTATATAGGCTGAAATAGGCCTTAAGTAGGCCAAAAATCCGGCCTTCATAATTAAATAGGCCAGGCCTGGGCCTTTATAAAAGCCTATTTGGATTAATAGGCCAGGCTAAGGCCTATGAAATTTTAGGTAGGCCCAGGCCTACCGGGTCAAAGCCTGGCCTGGCCTATTCCCACCCCTATCTAGAAGTATCCAAAATAACTTCAGTTTGATTTTTAAATGTAAAGTCCTGTAAAGTCTTTTTAAACGAGTTGTAATTGGAGCTGATCAAAGACAGACTGAAGAATCAGTCGGAATGCGCAAAGGACTTAGAGAGACTGAATGTTCAGTATGAGACTGGTCAATCTAGGTCTTATCAGTTTGGGATTGATAAGTTTAGGACTACTTCAATATTGGAACTCATTAGTCTGAGACTGAACAGATTGAAACTCGCCAATCTCAGAATATCAAACTTGTTAGTCAGGGGATCAACGTTCAAACTCATGATGTCAGTCAACATAGACTTGCCAGTCTGACGACATTAGCATGGAATCTTAGTTCCAATCCCTGCGCATAGAGACAACGAGAATTGTCTGAGGAATGGTACTGACAAGATCAAACTTAAAGGATTGGAGATTCCTTAAAGTCTGAAATCCAAGACTTCAGTCTTGATTCCTCGAATTGATCAGTCTAGATTCCTCGGACTGATCATACTGTCGTTCTGACAAAAAGGTGAACAGTCACAATTGAAGTCAGAAAAAGCGGGAGCAGGTCCAGATTTTGCGAAAAAAGCAACTTGCCGCTCAGAGAACAGAAACATCGGATTGGACAAACATCCGATGTGTCTAACGACTCCAAGATTTGGATCTCAACATATTTGTCTATATATAGCGAGGACCTCCAAAGATTCAGACACAGAACACCCTATTATCGAGTATGCCAAAACTCTACAGAAATTTCTGTTCAAACGTTCGAAGCTTATCTAAAGCTTCTCGTGTGTCACCTTCATGAACTCTAGACTAGGAACTCCTTATTCTTGAGTTAATCTTGGTGTTCTCTCGGTCAATCATTGAGGAACTGGCAAAACTCAAAGAAATTCACTCTTTTACTTTTAAAAATTGAAAATCTTCAAACTGAGTGTGAATCTTTGGAAGTTACTATCCTTGAGCAAGACGAAAAACTTTGTTTCTTTAAGAAAAGTCTCAAGAGGTTTAGAGGAAGTCATGCAATGCATGAGAGATTCATCAGATTGATCGTCCAACATGTCAATCTAGCACTCAATCGAAATAGATCCTATCCAGCTCAGGATCTTAACATAAGGAAGGTGAAAGCTCAATAACCGAGCTTGAGGAGAAGATGCGCAGACTATCAAAGCTCTTGGAAAAGGCTAAAGGCAAGGAAGAAGCTCCCATAAGCTGACGATAGGAGATTCATCAAGCGAGCTCCACGATCTTACTTCTAATGCAACTCGTCGAATCACCAAAATTTGAATGTCCTCTGGTGGATAAAGAAAAACAAGAGAGGCTCAAAAAGATATTTAAAGGAAGAGTGTCGAAGGCGATGGTCCAAGCCACGCTCACCCGAAGTGAAGTGTTGGACATCCCAGATAATGATGAAGATTATTACACTTCCAGATGAAGAATCGGACGAAGAAGCTCTTCTTGCATTCACGGTCGCATTCAACGAAATGACTAGTGAAAAAGAAGTAGAAATTGAGACTGAGACAACACTCACTGCTTCAAGTGAGCAGGTAAATTTACCACCATCTACTTCTACTGTCTCTGCATGCACCTTAGACGAGTTTGAGTCGCTTGCTCTAACTCAGAAGATGTCACACTTGAAATTCTTTCAAAAGAATTTGAAAATTCTTATGTTGTAAAGAATGTATTGGCCAGTGAAAATACCTCACTGAAAACTAAGGTTTTGGTTTTAACTAATGACATTGAAAGCTCTCGGTCAATCAGTGAGGAACTGGCAAAACTCAAAGAAATTCACTCTTTTACTTTTAAAAATGGAAAATCTTCAAACTGAGTGTGAATCTTTGGAAGTTACTATCCTTGAGCAAGACGAAAAACTTTGTTTCTTTAAGAAAAGGCTCAAGAGGTTTAGAGGAAGTCTAGCAATGCATGAGAGATTCATCAGATAAGTCGGGTGTAGCTTTCAAAAATGATTTAAGCAACGAAACCCCCGCACAGACTGTTACTAAGAAAACTATAAGTTTGTAAAAGAAAAACTTAGTACTCAGTCCATGTCTAGTGGTGAAGGGGTAGTGCAAAAAGTACAGGTAAAACTGGTAACACTAAATGTTGGTTAGACAACAACCCCACACTAGCAAAACGGAATGAGACTGATAAGTCCAAATCTAAGGGTGAGCTAGTAAAATAGCACACCCCTAGACTGGCTAAAGATCAGATTAAAAGGAAGCCAGCCCAACCACCGAGATTGACCAAGCAATATGTTCTTACTTTTAGAAAGTCAGTTCCATCGACCAATTCGACCAAGCAACCAGTCTATGTTGCGAGGAAGTCGAACACCCAACCCGATTAGTTTAGCCACCGGGGTTCCAAATCTTGAGCTCAGCTTGAGAAGAGGAATATCCCAAATAGGGGAAACACCAACTTGAGGCCCGAGCCCAAACACACTTTCATTTCAAGGGCTGTGAAGGCTAACTGCGGTGGTTAAAGCTTATCCAATAAGAAGCCACCAAGGTATCACACGTACCCAGAAATCAATTTCCGAGGTCGTCCACAAAAGAACACTTCCAAGAGGACTGAACACACTCCCACACCATCCCAAACCAAAAGCATGCATCATTTTCGAAGGAAGTGGAATGTTACTATTGATGACAACAAGAAACCTACTGCTGTTAAAATCACAAAGATTTGGATTCCAAAGGGGATAATCCAAAGAGCTAATCTTGTAGGACCCGCAAATACTCGGGGACCTAAAATATAATTTATGGTTTTGCAGGAATAGGTACATGCAAATCAACTTCAAAAGAAGAGAGAGTGGATCTTAGACAGTGGATGCTTAGCTCACATGACTGGAAAAAAAGATCTTTTCTCTGATCTCAACATGGTCAGAGGACCACCGGTACTGTTTGGTGATAACTCTAAATACAGAGTTATTGAAAGAGGGTGCATCGAGCAAAATGGAGTCCGAATCATCAATGTATCCATCATCACCAACTTGAAGCACAACCTCCTTAGCATAAGCTAACTGAGGGAGACTGGCTATGTGGTTTCCTTTGAAGAATCAAAATGCCAAATCAAGGACAAAGCCTCAGGAGAAGTCAAGCTTAGAGGAATCAGAAAAGGAGGATTGTATGTCATAAACTAGCATGTGCTTTGTGGCGACCAGTTCGATGGAGACGAACTGATTGTGGCACAAGAGACTGAGCCGTCTGAAGTTTAAGACAATTAATCACTTGGCCAAGCAAGAACTTGGCCAAAGCATGTCAACAAGGAAAGAAGACTAAAGCCTCCTCAAAAAACAAGTCAGTCAGCCCGAGCACCAACCGAGTATTAGAGTTACTTCACACAGACTTGTTTGGTCCAGTAACTCCACCAACCATAGGAGGAAAATGGTTCTCATTAGTAGTCGTGGACAACTACTCGAGGTACACGTGGATAAAGCTTTTCAAGAAGAAAGGATTAAGTGAAGATTCTTCTTCCCGAGCCGATCATGCGAGTTCAGAACTAGAGAGAAGTTACAGTGAAGAGAATCCACTCAAAAAATGGGACATAATTCTGCAATGGCCCCCTGATGGACTTCTGCACGGAAATTGGAATTGACCACGAAAGATTAACTCCCACAACACTGAAATAGAATGGGCTCGCAGAGAGAAAAAACCAGACGCTGAAGGAAGCAGTCCGAACCATGCTGGCAGAGACCAACTTGGGAGAGAGGTTTTGGGGTGAAGCGTTGATAACGGTCTGCTACATGAAAAATTAAAGCAACATTAATGGTATTAGTCAAAAGACCCCATACGAAGTATTGTTGGGATTTTTGTTATCGTGAATTGAATCACAAAATCCAAATAAGCACGGTTGGTTCATGGATATTGTAAACAATTACCAATCGATATAAAGTCCTAGCATGCTCCTATGAATTTAACCCAGTAGATTTTAGGAATACCTTTTGATTGCATATTTGGATCTAAGTCGTGTTGAATTCGAATCCGATTCCACCACGCGTATCTATTAAATTTGCGGAATGAGAAATTAATATTTTACAATATTAATTCAAGATATAATTGAAGAAGAAAATAAAAAAGAAATATGTTCTCCAGAATAGGTCTTCAGATTTGTATCCCTTTGCTTTCAATCTTGCTACTGGCAAGGATTCACAAGATTGCACAACACGAGCCGAAGTTGAATTTCTTCTTCTCCCATTGCAGGAGGTGCCACCCACTTCTCTCTCTCTCTAGGGTTTCAATTGTTGTAACTTATGAAATCTGAGAGGCGAATGAGCAATTTTTAATGCTATAGTTAAAACCCTAATGAGCTCCATTAAGCAATTAAGTTGGGCCAGACCTGGGACCTAATATAAATAATAATGTGGGCCTATGAATTGATTAATTCCCATGTCCACAAGTCAGGATACAATTGTTGAGGGTAAAAAATAAGCGGCCCAACTAGAGGTCCAACTATGCGGCCCATAAATTGTTTTGCAGGAAAAAAAGTTGTTTGGACCGGATACGAAGGCCCAAGGAAAAGGTGTCTGAATAGAACAACAATTGGATTTAATCAGTTCACAAAGTAGCTCGACTGGAAGTAGTTTGATTCAGCCATAAAGGAGTCCAAATAAGGGAGTAGTTTGATTTAATCAGTTCACATAAATTAGCTCGAAGTAGTTCAAGTTTAGTTACTCCCTCGGCGGTTTCGACTCAGGGAATTAAATGAAGAATATGTAATGGTTTGAATGTTACAACCCAAGTAATCAAGTGGTTCGGCCGTTACGAGTCAAGAGGATTAATGCTCGGTGGTTTTAGGTGGAAATTGATGAGCATTCAATAATAATGTTTTTAACCGACCTTCCACTAGAGATGGGAAAAATCATCTCCACTGCTGCTCAAAATCACCATCGTCGGCCGTCACTAAATCACAGGAAGCATTGGTTGAATCGATTACAAGGCAGTCTTCATTCCTCTATCTTTTACCTGCAAGGGCTTGATTTTTGATTGATTAAGCTCGGTCTCTGATTTAGATCTGAAAGCATTGATTTAGATTGTTTTGATATTGTTGATGCTTATGGTTACTTGGTTCCAAAGTTCTTGAACTTGATATGCTGCCTCCTCAATTTAAGTTCGATTAAGCTTATATTAATTCACTGATGCTGCTGAGTTTAGTTAAGATTTTTACAATTGTTTCCAGTAATCACGAATATGTTAAGGCTGATTGTTGGGTTATAATTATATTTTGTTGAGAATGCCTGATTGAGATGATTTATTTTAATTGTGTGTGCCGGAATCAAGCTTCATTGCGTTTGAGTTATAGTTATACTTTAAGCATTATAAAAATGTCGAGCAACTCATGATGATGTACTATCAATTCTATTGGTGCAATCTTGATGCTTCTAACTCTTTGATTTTTCATCTCACTTTAGGTTGTGAACCTTTTAACCCCTTTGTTTTGGTATCCTCTGACTACCAACACATGCATTAGACACCATTTGATGATGATTGAAATATAATAATTATATATTGATATATTTGTTTTAGAATTGTCTTCTAATATTTGGAGTTTCTGTGGAAGCTTAATTTGGCTTGCTATAAGGAGATGATGTTTCAGCTTAGCAAGATTTGGGATCTACAAAGCATACTAAAATGATGGGGAAATATATAGCATCCAAATGATGAAGAAAGGATGAGACTCCATTAAAAGTTCTTGACTGCAGGACTAACGAAACCCTTCGATACGAAACAAGAGGGGAAATTCAACAAGCACCAAGGGAATTCTCCCATTAGTCGAAGCCCTTAAGAGGAGACCTCATAATGTTGACAACATCATTCAGAACTCATTTACAAAACAAAAGAGTTTCTGGACAACGGGAGGCTTGGTATTTATAAACCCTCCGAGGCTCTTGGCCAAAAATAAAAAATCACAAAGAAAATAGGAAATCAACAAATACCAAAATCTAACTCAATCAAGTATGAAATCGAGGCAACACAAGGATATATATCGGCTAAACATCTAACCCATATTAAATTGAAGCATGGAAATCGAATTTAGACCCTAGGAGCAACCAAGTCACAATACACGATTCTAATGGTTCAAAATACTCCAAATCAAGAATAAAAGCCAAAATACATGTTAAATGCGTAAGAGAAGGTGTTTAGAAGTCATACCTTGCGTAGAATCAGCTTTTCAAAGTGAGGGAATGGAGGGTTTTTGTGTTTGGGAGTGTTTGCGTCGTGTGTGAAGTGAGGGAGGGGGAGGGTTTTTTAAATTTAAAAACAAACCTATCTGTCGCGTGTCTGCCGGCTCAACTTCAATCGACATGGGTCTGTGTTGATCGAAGTTGAGAAAAAATTTGCCTGAGTTGTCGACTTTGATCGATGCGGGTCTGCGTCGGTCAAAGTCGACGGTAATTCGCCGTATTTTTGACCAAAAATGTATATGAAAATATTGAAGGCAACACTTAAAAATTCATTATTCAATTGGGAAAGTTCTAAAATTCAAACAAAGATAAAAATAAAAATAAAAACTAAAAGTAGATAATTCGTTGGGTTACCTCCCAACAAGTGCTTGGTTTTACGTTGCTTAGCTCGACGATACCTTACCTCATGGGCGATCCAAGTAATATACCTCTATAACACCGATCTGAAGCGGTGTGTAGTCGATTTTAATCTCTGCCCATTGACTTTGAAGGTTGTGCCGTCTTGACCGGCTAATTCTACCATGCCATTCGGAAATTGGCAGACCACGGTGTATGGGCCGGTCCATTTCGACTGCAGCTTCCTGGGCATGAAATAGAGGCGGGAGTCGAAGAGGAGAACCATATAATCAGAGTTGAAATCGTGCTGTTGAATTCCTTTGTCGTGAAATCTCTTGGCGCGCTTCTTGTAGATGATATTGTTCTCATATGCCTCATCTCTGAAATCATCGAGCTCATTTAGCGCCATGACTCAATCAGCAGTAGCCAGCTTCCAATCTAAGTTAAGCTCCTTTATTGCTCTCCATGCTTTGTGCTCCATCTCAACGGGAAGGTGACATGACTTCCCAAACACCAGTTGATAGAGGGATGTCCCAATAGGTGTCTTGTAGGCAGTGCGATATGCCCATAGTGCATCATCGAGCTTTAGTGCCCAATCCTTCCTTTGCTTCACCATTTTCTCTAGAATCTGCTTGTTCTCGATTGGATAGCTCCGTCAGACCGTTCCCTTGAGGGTGATACGGTGTGGTGACTCGGTGTTTGACTCCGTATCTTGCGAGTGAGGAAGTTAGTAACTTGTTGCAGAAGTGAGACACCCCATCGCTTTCCAAAGCTCTAGGCATCCCAAATCGTGTTACCAACTTTTGTAGGAAGTTGACGACGACCTTGGAATCATTCATGGTCGTCGGGATGGCTTCCACCCATCGCGATACATAATCAACCACTAGATGAATATAAGAGAATCCATGGGAAGTTGGAAATGGTCCCATGAAATCTATCCCCCAGACGTTAAATATTTCAACCTCTATGACTGGAATCTGAGGCATCTCATGCCTTCACGAGATGTTGCTGGTCTGCTAACAACGATCACAACCCGTAATCCATCCGCAGCAAGTCTCGTGGATCGATGGCCAGTAGAACCCGCATGCCAAGATTTTGAAGGCGGTCCGGTTGGCTGAGTGGTGACCGCCGCTAGGAGAGGAGTGACACGCCTCGTAGATCTGCCGCCACTCTGACTGAGAAACACATCGGCGAATAATTTCATCAGCACATCTTCGCCATAGGTAGGGGTCCTCCCAATAGTAGAATCTCACATCATGCAAGAACTTTTTCTTGGCATATGGGGAGGAATCTGGTGGAAGAACGCCAGTCACCAGGTAATTGGCATAGTCAGCATACCATGGTGTCTTTGACTCGTATGTCTCTCGCAGATCCTGGAAGGCATAAATTTGCTCGTCGGGAAAGGTCTCTAGGATCTGCACCTATCGATCGTCCCCTTCGATTGGCTGTTCTAACTGTGATAAGTGATCTGCGATCACGTTCTCACTTCCCTTCCTATCTTTGATTTCTAAGTCAAACTCTTGTAGCAGCAGGATCCATCTGATGAGGCGGGGCTTGGCATCCTGCTTTGCAAACAGATATCTGATGGCGGCGTGGTCCGTGTAGATGATTGTTTTCGAACCTATTAGATATGATCGAAAGTTGTCGAATGCATAGACCACCACGAGCATTTCTTTTTCAGTGGTGGTGTAGTTCCACTGCGTCGGGTTCATGCTCTTGCTCGACAAGGAAGAGTTTCGTCTTCAGCTGCCCCATTACTGCCCCCCACTGCAAAATCGATGGCGTCGCACATCAAGATGAATGGCTCTCCCCAATCCGGTGATGTAAGTACCGGTGCAATCACCAAGGCCTTCTTCAGTTTCTCGAAAGCCTGCAGACACTCCTCATCAAACACGAAGGACACGTCCTTCTCTAGCATGTTGCACAGTGGTCTGGAGATCTTCGAGAAATCCTTGATGAACCTTCTGTAGAATCCAGCGTGTCCAAGGAAACTTCTGACCCCCTTGACATTAAACGGTTGTGGCAACTTTTCAATTGCCGTCACTTTAGCTCTATCTACCTCTAATCCCTCGGCAGATATCCTGTGTCCCAGCACGATTCCTTCTCGAACCATGAAGTGGCACTTCTCCCAATTGAGGCATAGGTTGGTCTTGACGCATCTCTCCAGTACGGTAGCTAGATTCTGCAAGCAAATATCGTAAGTGCTACCAAATACGGAGAAGTCGTCTATGAATACCTCCATAAACTCTTCGATCAAGTCGTGGAAAATGGCCATCATACACCGTTGGAAGGTTGCCGGTGCATTTCATAGCCCAAATGACATTCGTCGATAGGCGAACACTCCGTAGGGGCAGGTGAACGACATCTTGTGCTGGTCTTCCGGTGCTACTACAATCTAATTATATCCAGAATAACCATCAAGAAAGTAATAGAAGGGAAAAACGGATAACCTGTTAAACATCTGGTCAATGAATGGAAGTGGGAAGTGGTCCTTGCAGGTGGAGTTGTTGAGAATTCGGTAGTCGATGCAGAACCGCCATCCAGTGAAAGGTCGTGTCGCTATCTCTTCTCCATCATCCCCCTTTACAATTTGCATTCCCCTCTTTTTCGCTACCACTTGAGTGGGACTGACCCATTTGCTGTCAGAGAAGGGGTAGATCATGCCGTGGTCTAGGAGCTTCAGATTTTTCTTTTTTACGGCCTCCTGCATAATAGGGTTTAGTCTTTGCTGTGCCTGCCTCTTTAGCTTTGCGTCTTCTTCAAGTATGATCTTGTGCATACATATTGTAGGACTGATTCCCATGATATCTCCCAAAGTCCATCCAATTGCGGACTTGTATTTCCTTAGAATTCTTAGTAGCTTCTCTAGTTCGACCTGCGTCAGATTGGAAGACACAATAACAGGGTAAGTGTTATCAGAACCCAAATATGCATACCTAAGATGTTCGGGTAGAGGTTTGAGGTCTAGAATAGGCGGATTGAAGTTAAAACTCATCGGGTTGCGCTCGACTTTGATCGACGTAGAATCGACATCGATCGATGTCAAAGTTTTTGTCGAGCCCCCTTTTCCATGTCTCGCCACTTTTTGTTCCTCTGAATTGTCAACTTCGATCGACGCAGAGTCGACGTCGATCAACGCGGAGGTTTTTTGTGCCTCGATCAAATCGCAGCGTGTGTCGGTCGAAGTCTTCTCTTGGCTCCCTTTGATGATTTTGCGATATTTGGATGGTAATTTCTCCCTTTTCTCCTCCAATCCTCTCGAGACTTCTTCTCCCACATCCAGCTCCATAACCATGTCCACAAGCTCATCCTTAGCTGTTTCCAGATCTGAAAAGAAAAATAACGAATTCCGTAAACAATACTCTAAATAATCTTCATTAAATTTAAGAGAAGAGAACGGAGAGGAGATCATTGGATCGAAGTAGTTGATCATGTGACATTCCTCTTCGTAGCTTCCGTCATTGTGTTTTTGCATCGACTTGTAGATAGAGAACGTGACAAACTCGTTATTAACGTGGAACATTAGTTTCCCGTCTTGGATGTTGATCAGAGCTCCTCCAGTCTTTAGAAACGGCCTTCCCAGGATCAATGGAATGTTGTGGTCCTCTTCCATGTCTTGGACCACAAAATCAGCTGGTATGATGAAATCCTTAACTTTTACGAGCACATCCTCCATGATCATTTTTGGGTAGGAGACAGAACGATCCGCCATCTGAAGTGAGATGGTGGTCGGCTTGATGTTTCCAATGGCCAGTCTCCTGAAGAATGATAGCAGCATCAAGTTGATGGATGCTCCCGAGTCACAGAGAACCTTTCCAAAAGTCTGTCCTCCGATGACGTATGAGATAGTGAAGGACCCCGGGTTTTCTCATTTTAGTGGCATCTTTCTTTGAAGGATAGCGCTGCATTCTTCGAACAGATTCACCTTTTCATGTTCCAGGAATGGTCATTTCTGAGAGACCATGTCCTTCAGAAATTTAATGTATCCGGGCATTTCCTGCAGTGCTTCGACCAAAGGGATGTTGATGTGCACCTTCTTCATGTTCTCCAGGAACCGTGCATATTGATAAGCTCATTTTTCTACTCTCTTATTGCATTCTTTCTCTTTTCTTTTATGTATTTTAGCTTGTTTTCTTGAATAAATTGAGCATGAGTATATATTAGAGGGTGTTATGCTTGTCATGGTAAGATTTCGCAGTTTTAGGCCAAATCCAATGGAAACCCGTACCGAAAGCAGCAGATGTTAAAAGAAACAGTCACGAATTCTTCCACAGATGGAATCTGAGCTAATGGAGCATGTCATTTGAAAGATCTTTGAGTTAGCTTTCCAATGCAACTGGAATCGGGTCAATCGGAGTTCGGACGCAAAAGTTATGGCCAAAACCGTGAGACTGCGCAGAAGGGTCGAAAGTGGCGAAAATGGTCTCTGTTTTGACCGAAATGAAAGCCATCTCGGCCGGGGCGAAGTTTTTTGGCGAATTTCTGGGATTTTTTCACATAATTTGGGCGAGAATTGCTTGGGATTCAAGTTACACATTAATTTGGAAGCAATGAAGATCCCAAAAGGGAAGTTTCTACCAAGAAAATCATTCCTTTTGAAGCCATCAATTCAAGAAGGAAATTCCTACCATCCAAGGCCTCAACCCTACTACTATATAAACTATTGAATAGCTCAAAATTAGGGTAGTCAGTTTTTAGTGGTCCAGTCCCTGTTTTTTTCCACCTTCTACACATTGTTCTATCTTTAATTTTCTGTTTTCACTTTATGTTTTTGAGAATTCCTCTTTAGTTTTTGTTGAACCTTTATTGTTTTTAATGCAATTTTTAATTTTCCTTGCAATGTTTATTTTCAATATGTTAGGCTAGAACCCTAAACAGGTTCTAGGGTTTCTCCATCTGTGATGCATGTTTTGATTCAATAATTCAAACCCTTTTTAACTGGTTTAAATCCTATGTTTTATTTTAAATCTATTCTCATCAAAGGATGGAGAGATGAAGATTGAGGTAGGTTTCAGTTAATTAGTTGAAGGACCGAGAGGTGAAGGTTAGTAACAGGAAGTTAGGATTTAATACTTTTGATTTTCTATCCGACCAAGAAGAATTCAATCGTAGGAAAATTTAATCTTTATTGAAATTGATTCATTGGTGTGTTTGAGACCTAGAGGAGATAACCACTAGTTAGTAATTTAGGATTTAATTGCCCGACCAAGGAATTAATTCCACATTAAGAGATTTTCTACCAAATTATCTTTTCTGGGTTTGAATATTTGTTTCTTGCATGTTGATCAGATTGGTAGATTTCCCTAGAATCTGTGCTTTTTAATATTTGTTTTTATCCCTTTAAATTATTTGTTTTGAAAAACCCAAAACCCTAAAATTGATTTGCCCAAACAAAGGTTTTGAAAACTATATTCAGTACATGATTCTCCTTTGTTGCACTATCCCTGTGGGTTCGACAACCTTCGGGTTATTATAAATTTATTTGCCCTTTGCTATAATTTGTATGTAGATTTAGCATCGATCATGTATCGTTCTTGCATTTTGGTCTTGGCGAACCGCTGAGAGAACGACATCGGTGGCTTTTTTGGAGGTGGAGGAGGCGTCGAATTTGACCGAGGTGGCCCTGCATCGATCGACATGGGGCCTTGAGTGTTTGATGTGCCCGGGCCTTGACTTCAATCGACGTGCCTGGCGTCGGTCAAAGTCAAGGGTTCCTCTTCGGTCTCCCCTTCCTTTTCGCCTTCGTCGGTCTCCATTGGGTCTGTGTCTGGATGTCTTGGCCCGTCATAAGTTTTTCCCCCTCTCAGTGTGATGGCATTCATCTGATTTCTCTGATTCTGATTTTTGGGATTTACTTGTGTATTGCTTGGAAGCTATCCGGGCTTGTGCTGGGCTCCGAGGGCGTTAGCGATCTGACTGACCTGTGTTTCGATGATTTGTATATGTTTCTCCACAAGGTCTACTTTAGTATTGAGTCCTGAGATATCTTTCTCTAACTTGGTCACTTTATCACTGAACCCTTGCATAAATTTACCCAATATCTCCTCGAGATTTGGCCTTTTCTTTTCCACCAATGCTCCATCCTGTACTGCAAATCCGGGAGGTGGTTGCTCCGCCGCTTGAGGGTTTGCGTAGGAAAATCCAGGGTGATTCCTAGCTTGATTGCAGTTGTAGGACTGATTGTGCTGCTGATATCCTCCGCAGTAGTTATTCTGGTAGCCACCCCTTTGAATGAAATTCACATCAGCATAGTCCACTTCAACCAGAGGTTGTACCGGCTCTCCTATTGCCGCCGTCTTCTCCACTTTCAAGGAAGCGAAGTCTTCACGCAGTTTCTTCACCTCGGCTGCTAAATCAGGATTTTCGGCTACCTCTTCCACTACTTTTTTGACGGCTTTCACAGGTCGATGTCGACTCGAAGACCAACGTTGATTATTGTTAGCCATCTTTTGGAAGAATTCCATGGCTTTCTCTCCGCATTTCGTCATGATGGTGTCGCCCAGTGTGGTATCCACCAACTCAACGGTCTTCTCTTTGAGCCCTTCGTAGAATGCTTCTGCTTGCTCTCCCAGGGATAGACCATGACCTGGACAAGATCTGAGCAATTCCTTGTAGCATTCCCACGCTTTTTATAAGTTCTCGTCCGGTCTTTGAGCAAATCGAATGATTTCCTTCCTTTGTTTGATAACATTTGGAGGGAAAAAGTTCCCTAGGAATTCATTTCGTAGCTCTGTCCATGTACTGATGTTTGACTTATCCAATGCAGTAAACCAGGATTGTGCCTTATCCCGCAAAGAGAATGCGAACAGACGTATTCGAATGTCACTCTTGCTGACTCCCCCGATCTTGACAGTATTGTAGAACATAAGGAACTTTTCCAAATGCGCGTATGGATCTTCAGTTGCTCTTCCGCCGAATAGGTTTTGTTGCACCATCTGCACCAATCCGGTTTCTAGCTCGAAGTTATTAGCATTAATGTCAATTCTGGAGTCTGTCTCTCGGAACTAGGGTCGATACCGTGCCTGCATAGCTTCTTCCTCCTCATCATCATCTTATTCATCGGGCTGATCCAGATTGTCTTCCCTTCATCATCATGAACATCCTCAAATAGTGGGTTGTGGCGAGGGTTCCGGTTGTTCTGATTATTCCTCTCCAAATTCAGTTGTTGGAGTTGCGCCCTCATGGCTTGAACTTCTTGGAGAAGCAAGGTTTGCTCCTCCGCAGTAAGTACCGGTGGAGGTGGCACTTCAACTTGTGGCGGCACGTTCACTGTCGGTGGCATGTTGTCGGCCATCGTTTGGTTACTCGAGCTTCCTTGTTCCTGCCTCTTCCGTCGGATCTTTCGGCAAGTTGCTTCGATTTCCGGATCTTAGTTTAACAGGTCTTTCCCTTTAGCTCTCGTACTCATGCACTACCTGTACAGCAAAGGAGGTAGTGAGGTTAACTGAAAAAGAAAAATGAAAAATAAAATCAAACTAAAATATAAAGAGAAAAAGCTTCGACTTCGATTGATGCTGGTGTATGTCGGTCGAAGTCGAAGAAAATTTTTGAAAATAAACACAAAAATGAAATTTACGAAATTTTACAGCCTACATCAAATTCCAAGCACATAATTAATAGTAAGATATAATTTATTCACTCCCCGACAACGACGCCAAAATTTGATCGCTAATTATTTTAACTAGCAACTTAGCTAATGCTAATAATATAGCGGCAAATAAAATTATCAAACCCAGAGGAGTGAAGTAACGAAAAAACCTTAAGTACTAATTTGATTGTTTTTGGAATAGTGTTTAGGAAAGAAGAAAACTGGTTTCGGATGAGAAAATTTGGAAAATAAAATAAAGCAGTAAATTTTATGAAAGATTTTTAAAGTTTCAAATACGAGAAGCATAGATCCTAGGGTATTCAACCTATTATGCTATACATGTAATCATGAATCAATTAATTACTAATTCTCATTCTTCTTCGTAGAGGAACATCAGGAAAATATTGTGAATTTATGTTGAGGACAATTCACAAAGTTGATCAATTAATTTACTCTACCCTTTCGGTCTCCAATAAATATAATTAACTCCTAAAAGAACCTACAGATTTATTCCTACAAGTGATTCCCTCCTTTCAGACAAGAAAACAAGTTGTAATATGAAAACCTTGATCCATTGAAATTCATTACTTTTTAAGTCTCTAGATTTCAACTAATATTAATCCTAATTAATGGCTAGTAAATCAAGATTGTAAAAAGCTCTAGTTTTCATAAACTACGAATCAGAAGAGTAATTAATTCAATTCAATCATACATAGGCATAATATTCGAATCCCTAGAATCTACAAAGAATTTAGTTATGCAAACACATCATAGGAATTAACATAAAAATATAAAACCTGTAAAAGTCTTGCATAAAATAAAAACTTGAATTCTGAATGATCTTGAGTTGTTGCCACAACATTCGAATGTAAACAAAAACTACTAAAATACTGTTTCTCTAATGAAATCTAAAATCTCGCACCCTAATTTTCGACCAAAGTAGGGCTTTTTATAGTTGTCTTGGATGTATCTAGATAGGATTAGGATTAAGATAGAAATCTATCTCAAAAACTAAGAAAAATCCACTAAAAGATGTCGGCATCGACCGACGTGAACTCCCGTCAGTCGACGTGGAATTTCGGGTCGACCCTTGCATCGATCTTCATTTTCCCGTTGACTTCGATCAACGCACACCGACATTGATTGAGGTGGAGCACCATGTGCCGATTGCCTCTTCCTCTCGACTTCGATCGACGCGGGTCTGCGTCGATCGAAGCCGAGAATTCTTCCTTCGGGCTTCCTTTCTTCCTTAGCCATTTTTCATCCCAAAAACCTGCAAAACATACCATCACAAGCATCTACTATGCAATAACCCTATCATGCATGCAAAAACGTCTAAACTACTCTAAAACACTAAAAATACTAAAGAAACACATTGATAAGTTAGTGAAAATACGAACTTATCAAGGAACACCATCAACGATCTACCGCCGTTTTTCAATCTGCAGAAGTTGAGGTATTCGTTTGAACCTACGTATTAAATTAAATAGGAGCATGCATAGGGCATTTACTGTTTGTCATAGTGTTTATTTTTGTATCCATAAAACGAATCCGGGGTTAAGAAATAAATGGCGATTCACGTCGCCTATTGTAGACTCAGTTCGTACAAGGACACTATTCTTTAGAAAGATGAATGCTAGGACAGAAAGGTGGCTAACCTTTCTTGGCGAGTTGTATGCTAAATCGGGCTATCATAGAGTCTACGTAGGATGCCCAGGATAAGCTTATGATCCTTTTCTTATGACCTCGTAAG
Source organism: Plectranthus barbatus (assembly GCA_026898455.1). Taxonomy (NCBI): domain Eukaryota; kingdom Viridiplantae; phylum Streptophyta; class Magnoliopsida; order Lamiales; family Lamiaceae; genus Plectranthus; species Plectranthus barbatus. Next base: position 49,227 of record JAPKLW010000340.1, on the reverse strand, counting down.
ACCTTAAGCCAAAGGATGTACCCAGCTTCTCTCAAATCCTTCATTTGGAACTTTTCGGACAACCATTTCTTTGTTTCTGACAATGCTCCCTCATGGTTTCCAAACAAGGGAATGTCGTCAACGTATAGTGCAAGGAATACTACACTCCCACTGAGACAAAGTTGGTAAACACAACTTTTATTTTCCAACTGTGAAAATCTATAGGATTTAAACACATTGTTGAAACGTAAGTTCCACGACCTTGAAGCTTGCTTAAGTCCATACAAGGACTTCTTGAGCTTCTAGGCAAGATGCTCTTCGCCTTTGTGCACATAACCCTCAGGTTGCTGCATATAGATATCACAACCTTCTTCAAGTTAACCTTTTATAAAAGAAGCTTCGACATCCATTTACCAGATCTCAAGATCCATATGTGCAGCTATGGTAAGAAGTATTTGGATGGATTTGAGCATGGCTACCGGTGAAAAGGTTTCATCATAGTCAATGCCCTCCTTTTGACTATAACCCTTTGCCACCAGCTTGGCTTTGAAACCCGTAACTTCTACATCTACTCCCTTCTTTCTCTTGTACACCCACTTCCACCCTATGACCCTAAAGCCATCAGGAAGCATAGGTTTGTGGTATACATCCATAGCAGTTATGGATTCTATTTCAGAATCCATGGCGATATGCCATTTTTCAACATCTTTGTCATTCACTGACAAGGCATAGGTCAGTGGGTCAGAGTCATCATGTCCGTCTTCTAGGATCAAGTCCAAAGACTTACCCACGAACATATACCTATCAGGTTGATATGACCCTCCCATTGCGATGAGGATTAGGCGTCGTGTCAGCAACTGATGCAGTAACTTGTGGTTCTGCACTTTCACTGGCGAACGTGTTGGTGGTACTGTACCCTTTGAAGATACATCCACATTCTCACATTGCCTTTCCCTAGGAAGTGCATCATCTTCTTCAATTTCTTGAAGAACTTTATCGCTATTTAACTTGTGGTTTCTCACATACTCATCATCCAAGAATCTAGCGTTAGTGCTAACAATGATCCTTTGACTCTCATGATAATAAAAGTAACCATCTTTCGTTTGCCGATGATATCTAATGAACAACATCACCTTTGACCTACTTTCTAACTTATCAGGTTCCTGCGTTAGCACATGTGCTGGACAACCCCAAACTCCGAACTTGCTCAAACTAGGTTTGCATCCAAGGAAGAGTTCACGGGTGTCTTTGGAATCAATTTAGAAGGTACATAGTTTAAGATATACGTTGTTGTTTCCAATGTGTATCCCTGAAACAAAATGGTTAGGCTTCCATAACTTATCATCGATCTCACCATTTCTAAAAGAGTTATATTCCTTCTTTCAGCTACACCATTTTGTTGGGGAGTACCCGGTGCAAACCACTAAGATGTAATTCCATTATCTGCCAAGTATTGCAGGAACTCATTCCCGAGTTGTTCGCAATCGCGATCTGGTTGTAGTGACTTGATAGTTTTCCCGACCTTCTTTTCTATCTCCGCCTTGAACTCTTTGAATTTCTCAAAGCATTCAGACTTGTAGCGAAATAGGTAAATATATCTGAATCTTGAGTAGTTGTCAATGAAATTGGCGAAGTACTCATAACCTCCACGAGCCTGCATGGACATGGGTCCACACAAGTCAGAATGGATCAACTCCAACACATCTTCTGCTCGAGCTTGACTAGCCTTAAAAGGTCTAGAAGACATCTTGCCCTTGATGCAAGATTTGCAAACTCGATTTGATACATGCCGAAAAGATTCCAGAGTTCCATTAGACACGAGTCTTTGAATTCGCTTAATGTTGATGTGTCTAAGTCTCAAGTGCCAGAGATATGTAAGATCCTCATAAGAAGAAGATGACTTTCTCTTTCTAGTACTATCCATATCAGATGAGTTACATCCAATATTTGCGGATGATTTATGATGATAATTAATGACATGGAGAAAGTTAATCAGCATTCCACGACAAATAACATTGTTATTACCAATGATAGAAATAAATAACCATCATAAATAACAAAATCTCCATCAAAATAATACGAAATTGATAAACATGTGTCCAGTTGGAAAAACTTCGGCTAAATGTAAAAACTCTCAAATGTATTTAATTCATAAAAAACATATGGAAAAAGAAATCTCATGAGGTTGCGCTTGAGAAACATCGCCATCCATGAGACTAATATAGCTTGCCATCACTGTCCTGTCTTGTCGGCACAATCATCTGCAAAGTACAACAACATGGTTAACAAGTCAGTGTCCACAACTCTTAATAAAGTAAAGACAGATTCTAATCATGCTTCTGTTTTACATGAACATGGAATATCTTGTCTAGCTTTCTTGGCTTGACAATCTTTCCTCCAGTTTCCTCTCCTACCACATTGAAGCATTTGTCCTTAGCAGTAGCAACCTTAGGCTTTTTATCAATTTCCATGTTCTTTGCAGTTGTCTTTCCAGCCTTCTTCTTAATCACTCTCTTCCGCTTGAAACCTTTCGATGGGGCAGAGTGAATTCTAGATGTAGGTAAAACGACCTTCTGAGGGTTCATGATTGATTCTGCTGCCATCAAGTCATTGGGCAACTCATTAAAAGTATACTCTTTCTTGTTCATGACAACATTCAGCCTGAAACTCTCAAAAGACTTGGGTAGAGAGTTCAGTAAGATATTGACCTTAGCCTCAGCATCGATTCTTCCACCGTGCACAGTCAGTTCATCCATAAGACGAGTCATGGAAACAATGTGCTCGCTCACTGAACTACCATCAATCATCTTCTTACTCACAATTTCTCTCATCAGGTTAAATCAGACAGCTTTATCAGTTTCCACATAGGTAGCCTCCAAATTCATCATGATATCATAGGACAATAGGTGTCCCTATGGTGCTGATTCTGCTGCTGTAAGAATTTCGACATGGGGGTCATCATTTAACACTTCACTACATTATTCGACTTCTGCCACTTATTGTACAAGTCTATCTCCTCTTGATGAGATTCAGCAGTGGGTGCTACAGGACAAACCATTTGCAGAACGAATGTGCGATCTTTTGCAATCAGGATGTATTCAAGATTGCGCTTCAATTCCAGGAAGTTAAGGACCAGTTAAAGAATTTTGTGCAGGAATATAAGTGACATTAGACATAGACATATCTGAAATAAATAAAGAAATAAATAACAACAAACATGCAGAACATTCCTATCAATCTAATCACAAATTTTCTCGTGATTTTACTAAAGAATTTAATCCAAACACGGATAAACCATCACAGATTAAATTGATGGGTTGCCACGAGGAACATAAAACCAAAACCATCCCCAGCAGTAAAATAAATTCATACATGCATAAATTGAACAATTATTTTACCAACAGAGCCATGAAACAATAACTGGGCTCTAATACCAATTATTGGGATTTTCGTTGTCATGAATTGAATCACAAAAATCATGTAAATCCGGATCGTTCATGGATGTCAAAATAATTACCATTCAATATTTAAATCCTAGCATGATCCTATGAATTTAATGCAAGGATTTAGGGTTACGTTTTTTATTGCATATCTGAATCTTCTACGCGTTGAATCCTAATCCGATTCCACCACGCATATCAATTACATTTGCGGAACAAAAGATTAACATTTTGCAATATTAATTCAAGATTTAATTGAAGGAAGAAGAGAATGAAGGATCTGATGTTCTCTAGCATAGGCCTTTAGATCTGTATCATTTGCATTCAATCTTCCTACTGGTGAGGATTCCACAAGATTGTACTTCATGAGATGGTGTCGGATTTTTTCTTTCCCACTGCAGGTAGGCGCCACCCCTCTCTCTTCACTCTAGGGTTTCAATTGTTGTGACTTATAAAATCTGAGGAGAGAATGGACTATTTATAATACTAGGGTTAAGCCCTAATGGGCTCCTCTTCAGCAATTAAATTTGGCCAGACATGGACCTAATGCAAATAATAAAGTGGGCCTATGAATCAATTAATTCTCATGTCAATAACCCAGGACATAATTAATTAATTAATATTAATTATTTTTTACCATAGAAATAATACTGACCTACCCCTTTATTACCACTTTATGAGAACGGGCTACATTAACTTGATAAATCCCCATATTTAAGGTTATTGGACATTAATTAATTAATTGGAGCTTCTAACATGCTTCGCACAATTAAATAATTTCTTATTTTCCTGAGAAATACTACTCAAACATTATCACTCGTGCTTGAACTAAATCAACCTGCAGGATTTTAGCACGATGAACCTTATTGAGCTCCTCAGGGAATGTCCACATCCTATTACTCGGATATGAAAATCTAACTCCAGTCATTAGAACGTTCTACACAAGTTGTTGTTACCCATGATGCGGGTATACGAGCACGTTACTCATGCTTTCCACCCTGGCAAGTCAAAGCAACAATCAACCTGTGCATTCTCCTGAACCTTCGTTAGGGTTTAGACTTAATCAAGATGCGAGATCTTGTATTCTTTGAAGTCAGACAAATGAATATATCTCACTGTGGTCCAATCAACATTGTATGTCTCCCTATCAACGAGATAAGAGGATACCATTGTTCCCTATCAACGAGATAAGAGGATACCATCTCATCCTCAACATTGTCTCGGCTGTGATAATTATATTTATATCTTGCTAGGTCAAGTGATCCATACGGTCTTCTACGATCTACTACACATTGCATGTGTCCCTATCAACGAGATAAGAGGATATCATTGTTCTCACATGTAAGTTTGTTTATAGATAGGAGATAAAATCGAAAGTGTACACACTGTAATAAATGTTTTTGTATACAAAATCCATCTAGAAGTGCATCATCTCCTTAAATTTCTTGAAGAATTACACCGCTCTTTGATATGTGGTATTTTACATACTCTTCCTCCAAGAATATAGCGAAGGTGTTAACAACGATCCTTTGACTCTTAGGACAATAAAAGTAACCACATTTCGTTTGCCACGATACTGTATAAATAACATCACATTTGACCTACTTTCTAACTTATCAGGTTCCTTGCTTAGCACGTGTACTGGACATCCCCAAAGTCTAAACTTGCTCAAACAAGGTTTGCATCCAAGAAAGAGTTCATTGGGTGTCTTAGGAACTAATTTAGAAGGTACCGGGTTCAAGATATATGTCGTTGTTTACAATGCGTATCCCCAAAATGAAATGGGTAAGCTTGCATCACTCATCATTGATCACACCATTTCCAAAAGAGTTATATTTCTTCTTTAATCTACACCATTTTGCTGAGGAGTACCCGATGCAGTCCATTGGGATGTAATCCCATTATCTGAAAAAAATTGCAAGAACTCATTTCCGAGGTATTTGCCACTACGATCAAATCATAATGACTTTATAGTTTTCCCGACCTTCTTTTCTACCTCAACATTGAACTCTTTGAATTTCTCAAAACATTCAGACTTGTAGCAAAGAAGGTAAACATATCCATATCTTGAGTAGTCATCAATGAAAGTGACAAAGTACTCATAACCTCCACGAGCCTGTGTGGTCATGGGTCCAAACTGATGAGTTTTGTGTACTGAAAGCATTTATTATAATGAGTATACAATGATTTATTTCTCCTATCTGTTAACAATCTTACATGTATGAACAATGGTATCCTCTTGTCTCACCGATAGGGACGATCATACGGCGTGTTGTAGATCGTAAAAGACAGTATGATCACTTGACCTAGTGAGACATAAACCTGATCACAGGCGAGACAGCGTATGAGGATACGCCTATCCGGATGGCTGCGACATTGTCGAAATAAGTAGTCTGTCTTGGTTACTTGACATGCTGGTACGCAGAGGTGGCTTATTGATGGACCGCAGTGAGATGTATTCGTCTGTCTGACATCAACGAATACAAGATCTCGTTATATTGATTGAGTCCAAACCCTAACAAAGATTCAGGGGTTTGCACGGGTTGACTGTTGCTTTGACTTGCCATGGTGGAGAGCCTAAGTAACGTGCTCGTATATCCGTATTTTGGGTAACAGCAGTTCGTGTAGTACCACCTGAGACTAGGTTTAGGTAACCATATCCGAGTAATAGGATGGGGACATTCCATGAGAAGCTCAATGACATTCATCGTGCCAAAGTCCTGCAGGCTGATTAAGTTCAGGCACGAGTGATAAGGATTGAGTGGTACTACTCAGGAATAATAAGATATTAATTAATTGTAGTTAGAGCTTGTCAGAAGCTCCGATTAATTAATGAATGTCCGGTAACCTTAAATATGGGGATACTCAATTAATGCAGCCCGTTCTCATAACGTTGTAATAAAGGGATAGGTCAGTATTAATTCTGTGGTGAACAAGAATTAATATTAATTAATTAATTGTATCCTGGGTTGTGGACTTGGGAATTAATTAATTTATTAGCCCACTTTATTATTTTCATTAGGTCCCAGGTCTGGCCCAAGGAAGGTGTGCTGAATTGAGCACAGGAGCACACTAGGGTTTACAACCCTAAGTCTATAAATAGACAGCTCTCTCTCATAAGTTGTAACACAACACAGTTGAAAAACCCTAAACCTGGAGAGAGAGAGAGTGGGCGCCGATCTTGAAAGAGAAAGGGAGGAGAATTTCGAATTCTGGTCCTGCTCAAAGCACAGATCTGTGGAATCATCACTAGTAGCATTTCTGAACGCACCGGGATATAGATCTGAAGATCTAATCTGGAGAACAACATATTTCTTTCTTCCCTTTTGATTTTCGATTTTATTCTAAGAAATTAGGGTTGTAATTTCTGTTTCCGCAGATAAAATTGGATTGTGTGGTTGAATTAAAATTGGAAATTCAAACGCAAAAGATCGGATCAGACTCGACGGAATTACGGTAATCCCTCAATCCACAAATCTGAGTATTAAATTCATAGGATCATGCTATGGTTTATTTTGTATTTAATTGTGCACAATCTCCATAAATCAATCCGGTTCAAATTGGTTTTGGTGATTCGGTTCACAGGAAAACCCTACAATTGGTATCTGAGCGAGGTTCTTGATTTATGGCTCTTTTGTGTATAATTAAATTCGATATGCATGTATGAATTTATCATTTTGTGGATGTTGGTTTTTGTTCCTCGTGGCAACTCGTGTAATTCAGCCCGCGGTGGTTTATCCGTGTAGTGCTGAATTAATTTTGTAAAATCACGAGAAAATCCTTGATTAGTGTAGTTTTTGAAAAATTGTAATAGAATAGATTCTGTAATTTTATTTTTCAAAATTATGTAATTGGACGGATCGAGGACGAAGAATGAAGACGGAGCCGACGCAGGGCCGGCGGAGGACGACGGCGGGCAAAGGCAGGCGCGCGGCCGGGCGTGGCGCGCACGGCCTGTGCGTGAGGACTAGGGCCATGGGCGCGGTGCGTGCACGCGTGAGCACGCTGGGCCCGTGCGCGCGGCGGTGGTCCGGCGGCGTTGGCGGCGGTGGTCGTTGTCGGTTGATGCTGTCCCGTCGCGGTGGGTCGTGTTTTGGTGGTTTGTGCAATCCTGTGTAAACCCTAGGGTTTGCATTAGGGTTAGGGCAAATCATCAGATCACAAAGGCCTAAATCCCAAAAGATTTGGTGTATCAAGATTTGGAGGCCCTAGAAGATTTGAGAAGATTTGTATCTATCCAAATAGATTCAAATTTCAAATTCTAATAGATAAGATTTGTTTTTCCTATTTTTGTGGGGCCACAAGGAATTTTTGTTTGCCTTAATTGTCCTCGTATGATATGTGATTTATTATGTGCGCAATTAAGCTTGTGTAGATAATAGGAAAAGCTTGATTTATCGCTTTTATTATTTACAGGTTTCAAGCATGCTTATGTGATTAATTTCTTTTGTTGGATTATATTTTGGAAATTTTTGGGCTTGTTTAATTACATGCAAAAATTAGGAAAATATAATAACAAAGAAATTATATGTGTGCATATGAGAAACATTTTAAAAGAAAATACTAAGCAGATTTTTTAATTAAAAATCAATAGACCTCCACAAAATGGTCCTAGGCTGTAAGTGTATCTCTCGTTCTAGTAAACGTCTACGAGTGTAGCTTGCTAGTTCCTAGAGGTGCATGGGTACGGTTGTTGGGATTTCTAGACAAACAATTTAAATCATGTGAATAGTGGGAGGGTTTTGCGTAAACGTCTACTAGTGTAGCTTGCGTAGATCTCTTTCACAAGTATTCTAGGATTGATTTAAATTATAGATAACAAAAGCTTTAAGGGTTGTGCGGTATGGTTACGTGCCATGCTAAACTTTCTCTTATTGGCAGGAGTTAAATTTGTGGTTAATTGCTTAGAAGCATCATAGAATATAATGCAAGAATTGCATCCATGTTCTTGAGAGATGGCTTGGTCTAAGGTTTTCACTAATTATTAATTTCTAGTGTCAAAAGCATCCTAACATGGTAGTGAAATTAAATGGATTGGGGCTTAAAACCCGCAGTTCTGGTTGAGGGTGACATCGTAAACGTCTACGAGTGTAGCTTGCGGTGGGAACTCTTGGGAAATTAGTGGAAAACATTTGTATTTGATTTATTAAAAGGTTTTCAATGCATTTGTTTTCGAAGTTCTACGTGTATGTTCTTATTTAAGATTCTTTATTGTTTCAGATATGTCTATGTCTACTGTCGATCATTTACTTGCTCTCAATCCTCTAACTGGTCCAAACTTCCCTGAATGGAGTTTTTGCATCAAACACGTCCTTTATCTGAAAAATCAAGCATACGTTCTTTTTATGGATCCATTGTTGCGTATTCGTCATAAGGTCTGCAAACTTGAGCTTGAATTTTATGAAAGATGGGAGGACGCTGATGAGTTCGCCTTCTGGCTCATCACGGGGTCTCTATCTAGAGAATTAAGGCACAAGTATGAGTACCTCGAAAGGGCTGGAGAGATCTGGAAGGAACTCTCGACAGCCTATGGCAACGTGGAGTAGACTATTAACTATAAGCTTGTACATGACCTTGTGTGCAAGAAGATGGTTGAAGATAGTTCGGTGACAGAGCACATGATGTCTATGATTGATCTCATGAGACAGTTCACTGTGCGGGGTGGTAATATCAGTGCACAAGGCGAGATTGATATCATCCTGAACTCTCTTCCTGAATCCTTTTATGACTTTAAGGTAGTTGCTGCTGCAAGGGAAGAGTATGCTCTGCATGAGCTGCTTGAGGACCTTGTGGTGGAGCAATCTTCCATGCGAGCACGGATGCCTGTTCTGACTGCTTCTAGCACTGGTTCGACAACCTCTAAAGTTGGAGATGATGGTGCTGAAAGCAAACTCAGGAAAGCAGTCAGTGAAAGCAAGTCAAAGAAGGTGAAGAGGGTTAAAGTCACTCCTAAGAAGAAGAGGTGTACTGGATGCGGAAAGGTGGATTGTCAGAATGCTAAAGGACAAGGTTCGTCATTTTCATTTGTAACGGAAATATGTTTAGCATCGGTTTCTACTCATTGGTGGGTAGTGGATACTGGAGCTACTGATCATGTTTGTTACATTTTGCAGGGGTTCACACCGAGGAGGGTACTGAAGAATGACGAGGTTACCATCTCAATGGGGAACGCAACACAAGTGAGTGCAGTTGCCATTGGAGATTTCACCTTGTACTTTGATGATTTTATTTTAACTTTGAGAGATGTTTTGTATGTGCCGGATTTTCGGCGAAACCTTATTTCAGTTTCCAAACTTTATGTTGATGGATATTCAGTTAATTTTTATAGTGGTGTTTCTATCATTGGTAATAACGGTGTTATCTGTCGTGGGATGCTGAATAATTCTCTCTATGTTGTTAACTGTAATCATAAGTCTTCCGCCAGTATTGCATGTAATTCATCCGTAATTGATAATCCTTGAAAGAGAAAACTTACTTCTTCTGATGAGGATCTTACATATCTCTGGCACTTGAGACTGGGCCACATCAGCTTGAAGCGGATACAAAGACTTGCAGATGACGGTACATTGGACTTAGTCCGGGCTGTACCTTATCAAGTCTGCGAATCCTGCATCGAGGGTAAGATGTCAACTAGGCCTTTCAAGGCTAGTCAGTCTCGAGCAGAGGAAGTGTTGGAATTGATCCATTCTGACTTATTTGGACTGATGTCAACGCAGGCTCGTGGAGGGTACGAGTACTTCGTCACTTTCATTGACGATTACTCAAGGTACGGATACGTTTACCTGCTTCGCTACAAGTCTGAATGCTTTGAGAAATTCAAAGAGTTCAAGGCTGAAGTAGAAAAGAAGGTCGGGAAAACTATCAAGTCACTGCGATCTGACCGCGGTGGTGAATACCTCGGTAATGAGTTCCTGTAATATTTGTCAGAAAACAGGATTACATCCCAGTGGACTGCACCGGGTACTCCCCAGCAAAACAGTGTAGCTTAAAGAAGAAATAGGACTCTTCTAGAGATGGTAAGATCAATGATGAGTTATGCAAACTTACCAATTTCATTTTGGGGCTACACATTGGAGACAGCAGCTTACGTGCTTAATGTGGTGCCTTCTAAATCGGTTCCTAAGAAGCCTTCTGAGCTCTTCCTTGGACGCAAACCTAGTTTGTGCAAGTTTAGAGTATGGAGCTGTCTGGCACACGTATTGTAAAAGGAAACTGATAAGTTAGAAAGCAGGTCAAAAGTAATGCTGTTCATAGGGTATCCCAGGCAAACGAAAGGTTGTTACTTTTACTGTCCTGAGAGTCAGAGAGTCGTTGTTAGCACCAATGCTAGATTCTTGGAGGACGAGTATGTGAGTAATCACAAGTCAAGGAGTGATATTGTTCTTCAAGAAATTGAGAACAAGAATGCAATTCCAAGGGAAGGGGAGCATGTAGATGTGGGTGCACCTGTGAGAGGTACAACACCACAGACACGTTCTTCAGTGCAAGGTGCAGGACCACAAGTTACTGCACCTACTACTGACCCAGCACCGATGCCTCGTCGTAGTAGGTACATGTTCGTGGGCGAGTCTTCGGACTTGAGCCCGGAAGATGGACATGAAGACTCTGACCCACTGACTTACGAAGAGGCAGTGCAGGACAAGGATGTTTCCAAATGGCGTGTCGCCATGGATTCTGAAATTGAATCCATAACTGCTATGGATGTATACCAGAAAACTGATTTGTCGGATGACTTTAGGGCCATAGGGTGCAAATGGGTATACAAGAGAAAGAAAGGGGCGGATGGAAAGATCACGACTTTTAAAGCCAGGCTGGTGCCAAAGGGTTATAGTCAGAAAGAGGGCATTGACTATGATGAAACCTTTTCACCCGTAGCCATGCTCAAATCCATCCAGATACTCCTTGCCATATCTGTGCATATGGACCTCGAGATCTGGCAGATGGATGTCAAAACCACTTTTCTAAACGGTTACCTTGAAGAAGGTAGGGACATCTATATGCAGCAACCCGAGGGTTATATAAGCAAGGGCGAAGAACATCTTGTCTGGAAGCTTAAGAAGTCCTTGTATGGACTTAAGCAAGCTTCAAGGTCGTGGAACTTACGTTTTAACGATGTGATTAAATCCTATAGATTTGCACAGTTGGAAAACGAAAGTTGTGTTTATCGACTTTGTGTCAGTGGGAGCGTGGTCTTCCTTGCACTATACGTTGATGACATACTCCTATTTGGAAACAACGAGGGAGTGATGTCGAAAATCAAGGCTTGGTTATCCGAACAGTTCCAAATGAAGGATCTGAGAGAAGCTGGCTACATTCTTGGGATTAAGGTCTTACGAGATCGTAAGAGAAGAATGTTGAGCTTATCCCTGGCATCCTATGTGGATACTGTGATAGCCCGGTTCAGCATGCAACTCGCTAAGAAAGGCTTGCTACCTTTCAGACATGGCATTCATCTTTCTAGTGGGCAGTGTCCTCAGACACAGCGGGAGAAAGATGAGATGAGTCTTGTACCATATGCTTCGTGGGTGGGGAGCCTCATGTATGCGATGCTGTGTACCAGACCAGATATCTGTTATGCCGTTGGCATGGTAGCAAGATATCAGTCTAAACCTGGACAGGCGCACTGGTCTGCTGTGAAGCATATCCTCAAGTACTTGAAAAGAACTAGGAATTACTGCCTAGTTTATCAAAGTGAGGATTTTTGCCCTGTGGGTTATACAGACTCGGATTTTCAAGGGGACCAGGATGAGAAGAAATCGACCTAAGGATATGTGTTTACCTTGGGAGGTGGAGCTGTATCTTGGAGGAGCTCAAAGCAGAAATGCATTGCTGACTCCACCATGGAGGCGGAATATGTCGCCGCCTCCGACGCCTCGAAAGAGGGGGTATGGCTCAGGAACTACCTTTTAGAGTTGGGCATGATCCCCAGTTTGCCGAGGAGCATCACAATTTATTGTGATAACTTTGGTGCAGTGGCAAACTCAAAGGAACCGCGGTCTCACAGGGCAAGCAAACACATAGAGAGAAAGTACCATATCATACGAGAAATCGTATCGAGGGGCGATGTGCAAATTAAGAAGATTGACACTGCTGACAATCTTGCTGATCCATTTATAAAGAGCTTGCCGCAGAAAGTTTACGAAAGACATATTCGTGAGCTGGGTCTGAGGTGGATGCCGACCACTGACAGTGGTTAAAGAGACAGCAGACTAGATAGACGGACTATATACTCTGTAATAGCTTAGTTATGCTTTGAGTATAAGTGGGAGATTGATGGGTTTTGTATAAAGCATTTATTATAATGAGTATACAACGGTTTATTTCTCCTATCTATTAACAATCTTACATGTATGAACAATGGTATCCTCTTGTCTCACCGATAGGGACGATCATACGGCGTGTTGTAGATCGTAGAAGACAGTATGATCACTTGACCTAGTGTTGTAGATACGTCTATCTGGATGGCTGCGGTATTGTCGGAATAAGTAGTCTATCTTGGTTACTTTACATGCTGGTACGCAGAGGTGGCGTATTGATGGACCGCAGTGAGATGTATTCGTCTGTCCGACATTAGCGAATATAAGATCTCATTATATTGATTGAGTCCAAACCCTAACGAAGGTTCAGGGATTTGCACGGGTTGACTGTTGCTTTGACTTGCCATGGTGGAGAGCCTAAGTAACGTGCTCGTATATTCGCATCTTGGGTAACAGCAGTTCGTGTAGTACCGCCTGAGGCTGGGTTTAGGTAACCATATCCGAGTTATAGGATGGGGACATTCCCTGAGGAGCTCAATGACATTCATCGTGCCAAAGTCCTGCAGGCTGATTAAGTTCAAGCATGAGTGATAAGGATTGAGTGGTACTACTCAGGAATAATAAGATATTAATTAATTGTAGTTAGAGCTTGTCAGAAGCTCCGATTAATTAATGAATGTCCGGTAACCTTAAATATGGGGATTCTTAATTAATGCAGCTCGTTCTCATAACGTGGTAATAATGGGGTAGGTCAGTATTAATTCTGTGGTGAAAAAGAATTAATATTAATTAATTAATTGTGTCCTGGGTTGTGGACATGAGAATTAATTAATTTATAGGCCCACTTTATTATTTGCATTAGGTCCCAGGTCTGGCCCAAGGAAAGTGTGCTGAATTGAGCACAGGAGCCCACTAGGGTTTACAACCCTAGGTCTATAAATAGATAGTTCTCTCTCATAAGTTGTAACACAACACAGTTGAATAACCCTAGACCTAGAGAGAGATAGAGTGGGCGCCGATCTTGAAAGTGAAAGGGAGGAGAATTTTGAATTCTGGTCCTGCTCAAAGCACAGATCTGTGGAATCCTCACCAGTAGCAGATCTGAACGCACCGGGATACAGATCTGAAGATCTAATCTGGAGAACAATAGATTTCTTTATTCCCTTTTGATTTTCAATTTTATTCTAAGAAATTAGGGTTCTAATTTTTGTTTCCGCAGATAAAATCGGATTGCATGGTTGAATTAAAATTGGAAATTCAAACGCAAAAGATCGGATCAGACTCGACGGAATTAAGGTAATCCCTCAATCCACAAATCTGAGTATTAAATTCATAGGAGCATGCTAGGGTTTATTTTGTATTTAATTGTGCACAATATCCATAAATCGATCCGATTCAAATTGGTTTTGGTGATTTGGTTCACGGGAAAACCCTACACAAACAAGTCAGAATGGATCAATTCCAATGCATCCTCTACTTGAGTTTGACTAGCCTTAAAAGGCCTAGATGACATTTTTCCCTCGATGCAGGATACACAGACTTGATAAGGTATAGGCTGGACTGAGTCCAATGTAACGTCTTCTACAAGTCGTTGAATACGCTTGATAAGGTCATAGTTGATAGTTCGCTCCACCTCCCCATAGACTATTACCGAATTTTTTCAGATTTCAACAGTATTGCAGAAGTTCTGATATTTGAGCTTCAAGTCTCCGGATAGGCTATCCATGTTCAGCTTGTAGGCAAAATCATTAGGCGCCACCCATCTATCATAGAACTCTTGCTCAACTTCAGAAACTTCTTCATCACGAGGTTCCAATGGTTTCATCGCAAGAATATATTCAATGCACTATCTCCATTTTGGGAAATTTGGACCAATTAAGGGATTGAGAGCAAGGATAAGATTAATAGTAGACATAGACATATCTGAAACAAAAAAAGAATTAAATAAGAACAGACATATAGCATATTCAAAACGAAATGCATTGAAACCTCTTGATAAAAACAAATACATTTGTTTCCACTAATTGCCCAAGGAATCCCACCGCAAACTACACTTGTAGATGTTTACAATGTGACCCGCAAACAGACTACAAGCCTACCTCGATGAGTTGAGCCTAATCATTTAGTTTCCTACCATGTCAGGAATCCTTAGACAGATGAAACTAAAAATTAGTGTAAAACTTAGACTAAACCATCTACTAAGAATAGTTAAGCAGCAACTGCATTATATCCTCAGATGCCTCTAAGCAACTAACCACAAATTTAACTCTAGCTAAAAGAGATCCATTTAGCATGCATACGAGACCCATACCACATGACTTTTATAGCTTTTGTTATCTCTAATTTAAATCAATCCTAGAATACCAGTGAGAAACATAAGTACGCAAGCTACACTCGTAGACGTTTACGCACAAGCGCTCCCACCATTCACTTGATTTAAATTGTTTGTTTAGAAATCCCAACAACTGCTACCCATGAACCTCCTGGAATTAACAAGCTACACTTGTAGATGTTTACTAAGACAAGAGGCAAACTTACAGTCTAGGACCCCATTGTGGAGGTCTGTTGATTTTAATTAAAAAATATTGCTTAGTATTTTTAATTCAAAAGGTTTTCAATTGCGCACAAATAATTTTTATGTCATTATATTTTACTAGATTTTTACATGTAATTAAACATGTCCAAAAAATCCAAAATATAAATCCCACATAAAAATAAACACATAAGCATGCTATTAAAGCAGTAAATAATAAAAGTAGTAAAACATGCTTTCCTATATCTACTGCAAGCTTGAGTGCAATTAATAAAGTACACAACATACAAAAACAATTAAAACAAACAAAATGTCTTCCTGGCCCCAAAAAGTAATAAAACCTATTCTATTACAAAATATAATTAATTAAAGGTCTCTAGGTCTTCTCGGCCTTCAAATTTTCAAAATTGAACTCCATTGGGTTTTAGGGTTTGTGCTTTGCAAATTGACCCACCGACCGCCACCAGCTGCCGCTGATGTTGGCATCGACCGACGCAATCGAAGTCGACGTGATGCGGGTGGCATAGACCTGCTTGCATCACACGCTGCCGCTTGCTGTTGGCGTGCTGCCATTGCACCGTCACCTGCGATGGTTGCACAGGGCTCGCCACGTGCGTTGGGGCTAGGCACCGCGCACGGTGCCTGCGTGGCCTTGACTGCACAGCGTAAACCCTTGCTAGGGTTTGTGCCGCCGCATCTCTGCCACTGAACCCCCTTTCCGACCGCCGCTCTGCTACTCCCCATCACCTGCGCACCATTGTCGGACGTTCGCCTCCTGCGCATGTCTTCGGCCTTCGTTATTCATATTTTTTTCCCCTCGAACAATTACAAATTGAAATAAAATACAAACATAGATCTAATTTATTACATTGAACTTTTATATTAATCTAATCACTGATTTTCTCATGATTTTACAAAATAATTTAATTCAAACACGGATTAATCACTGTAGATTAAATTGAACTGGTTGCCACAAGGAACATAAAAACCAAACCATCCACGGCAGTAAATTAATCCATTCATGCATAAATAAATAAAAAATTATTTATCCAACAGAGTCATGAAACAACAACCTGACCCTTATACCAATTATAGGAGTTTTCGTTATCCTGAATTGAATCACAAAATCTAAATAAGTTCGGTTCATTCATGAATGTTGTAAACAATTAGCAATCGATACAAAGTCCTTTCTTCTATGAATTTAATGTTGTGGGTTTTATGAATAACTTTTGATTGCAGATCTGGATCTGAGTCGCGTTGAATCTGAATCTGATTGCACCATGCGTATCAATTAAATATTCACAATGAGAATTTAATATTTTGCAATATTATTTCAAGATTTAATTGAAGAAGAAAATAAAGAAGAAATATGTTCTCCAGATTAGGTCTTCGAATCTGTGTCCATTTGCTTTCAATCTTGCTACTGGTGAGGATTCTACAAGATTGCATTGCACGAGACGTAGTTGAATTTCTTCTTCTCCTACTACAGGAGGCGCCGCCCACTTATCTTCTCCTATCATCAAGATATTTTAACACCCCTCACACGCAGCGGGGAATTCCATGGAAAACCTATCATTGAACTAAGCCAACTGTCATGCAATGTAAAGATCCCATTTAATTTTACAATATTTAAAACTAGATTTTCACTTAAGGTGAAGGTACCACAAGACCACATAACTTTAAGAATGTTTATTCCTTTATTACTTTGGTGCATTATCTATTTTTAAATACATGTGAGTTGTCCCTCCCTCGAGTATAATCATTAAAACACATTGCCTATCACTAATTAGGATTTATAAATTCGATTTTTCCAAGAACATTTAAATGCATGAATTTAAATAAATGTATTACTATTTGGAAAAATACATACAAACTAACCAAAACTATTGTAATTTAACAATACTAAAAAGAAAATTAATACTACTCACTCTTAATTGGATGAGAGATTCATAATTGAATCTTCCCCAATTCAAACTAATAATATCACTCAATTTTTAAAAAAAATACATTCTACTATATATAGTATAGAAGATAAACGTGATTTTTAGCTAAAACAAGATTTCCCCATCATTTAATCTTTATGTTTTTAATTTAAGATTTTTGTTTAAATTCGATTGAATCTATCGCTTTCAAGATATAACAAAGATTAAAATTTTAATTCACAATAAACGAGTTAATTTTTAGTGGATTTGGTTGATTTAACAAGCATATCATCGATGTAGACCTCCATAGTGTTTTCAATTAGTGGTTCAAACATCTTGTTTACGAGCCGCTGGTAAGTTGACCTCATGTTCTTCAGATCAAAAGGCATCTTGTAGCAGTAAATCCCTCTGTTCGTCATGAACACGGTCTTTTCCTAGTCGTCCGGATGGATCTGGATCTGGATCTGGCTATATCCGGAAAATGCATCCATGAAGCTGAGTAGTTCATTTTCGGTAGTTGCGTTGACTATGCTATTGATGTGCACGAGCGGGTATGGGTCCTTCGGACATGCCTTGTTGAGGTTGGTATAGTCCACGCTCACCCAATTTTTCCGTTCTTCTTTTTCACAACCACAACATTGGCCAGCCAGGTTGGATATTTCACTTCCCTTACCGAGCCAATCTCGAGCAACTTCTAAATTCCCTCATTGATGGCCTCATTCTTTACGGCGGTGAACTTCCTTCAGCGCTGCTGCACAGGTTTCTTACTTGGGTCGACTTGCAACCGGTGCGCCATTACCTCCGGGTCAATTTTGATCATATCTTTGTGGGACCATGTGAATACTGCATGTTCCCTAGCTAGGAACTCTACGAGTTGTGTGCAGATCTCTAGGTTCAGTCCACTCCTGATATTGGTCTTCTTGCTTGGATCTACCGGATCGATCTCCACTTCTTCGGTTTTGTTGAACTTCCCTAGCGAAGGCAAGGGCGGGTTGTTTGGAAGGTGTTGCTGCAAACAGACAACCTTGAAGCTTGCGTAATAGCACTCCTTGGCAGCATTCTGCTCCACCTTAATCGTGTGGATCCCCTTCGGAGTTGGGAATTTGAAAACTTGATGGTAAGTGGATGGGACGGCCCTAAGATGGTGGAGCCAAGGTCGCCCCAGCAGGGCGTTGTAGGCACTTGGCGCATCTATCACCATAAATGAGACATCGTGGTGAATTCCCCCACAATAAGTCGGCAAGGTCACCGTTCTAAGCATCATTTGGACTCCTCCGTTGAAGCCGATTAGGGGGGTTTGGCTTTGAACTATCTTTTCCTCGGAGATATTCATTTCCTTTAGGGCGTGCTGGAACAAAATATTGGTTGAACTCCCGTTATCGACTAGAATTCTCTTGACAAGGCAATCAGAGAGCAGATGACCAGGGCGTCGCCATGTGGATGGTCAATCCCCGACACTTTGTTTTTTGTGAACTCAATTGATGTGTGCGTCCGGTTTCTTCGAGGTGCCATAGTTTCCTCCCAAGTCAACCTCCTGGATTTCTTGGCGGCGGATCTGGTTATGCCACTAAATTTTGAGCCATCGGTGATGCAGTTGATGGTTCAAACTGGTACTGGTGACTTGGGGGCCGATCCCGTGCTACCTCGCGGCTGCTCTAGTTGCTTTTCTCGTTCCAGGTTCGCTTACCCTTATCTAACAAGAATTCAGTTAGCAGTCCCTTTTTGAGAAGTTTGATCACTTCCAGCTGTACTGCTCTGCAGTCCATTGTGGTGTGCTCGTGATTGTTATGGAAGTCACATAACATCTAGGCATCGCACATGGAAGGGTCTGTTTTCATCCTCTGCGGCCACCTTGTTGGGAAAATATTCCTGAACTCTCCTTAGGATCACATTGTAAAAGGTTTTGTTGGATCAAACCTTAGTAGATGGTCGATCATTGCTGAATCTTAGCATAGCTTAGCAACTCTTGTAATGTCCTGTATAGGGTAAATAATGAGTTGTAATAGAGTAGGATACTCTCAGCAAACATCAGAGAATGCTAAAGAGGAAGAAAGCTAGTAATAGCAGAATGCTGAGGAGTCAGCATTTGCTAACACATCACAGATTGCTAGGGGAGTTAGCAATCGGAAGTCAAAAGTAGCAGAAGAGTATCTGCTGCGCAGACAAACATCTAGCCCAACAGTATGCTAAAAGATGTCCATCAGTCCGTTCCAGAAAAGCTCAGCAAAGCAAATCTCAACGACTGCTGCACCGTAATTCTGACCAACACGCGAAGACTAGAACTGTCAGAAGTAGGTCGGAAAAGCCTGTACGGAGACATAAAAGTTGGTAAAAAACTACCTGCGATTAAGATAAAAGATCCGTTGTGTCTAAACGGAATTGCCGACTCAAGTTTCGAATCTCCAACTATAAAAGGCAAGTCAAAGGAAGATACAAAAAGCTGCTCACTCTCTTACACAAAAAGATATTCGAAAGATTCCAAATAGGCAAAAAGGCTCGAGAGCAGTTCTGTTGAAAGGCATAACACAGAGACATCGAAAAGCCTTCAACAACTTGAGTGTCTCATTGTACGTCTGACACTCATCTAAGATATTCTTGAATTGATTCAAGAATCTTCAATCATTGGGATTGCTTTCTTTATAAAATGTATCCTGCTGTCAATTTCTTGAAAAGGAATTGATTAGGACGGGCACTGAAGCCGCAAAAGACGGACAGTTCGGAAGGAACTTTAAACTCTTCCAAAGGTGGTAAAAGCGAGTTTTACGAAGGTGCGCCGTTGAATCAGCCGGAGCCACACTTGAGAAGTTTGGAGTATCGGAAGATAGCAGTGAAGTAGCCAGACCTTGCGTAAGCTGCCTGCTTTACAAGAAAGGCAACTATTTGTACACCGTATACTTTCTTAGTGAAATGCTTAGCGATTCGGCTAAGGAGTGGACGTAGATCATTTGATCGAACCACTATAAACCTTGTGTTATCTTGCTGATTACTGTTTTATTGTTATTGTGCGACTATGATTTAAAACCTAGCAACGGAGTCGCTAGTGTAAAACTGCAAGAAGGAACTTAAGTAAACTTGAACAAAACCCTATTTGAAAAATAACCTAAATACAAGTAAACGCTATATTATTCCGCTGCATTTCGTGTTTATACTTTATCACTACTACGACGACTCTGATCTCGGGGACCAACAAGTGGTATCAGAGCAGGAGGTTGAAAAACCGACTGCTTCTGAGTCGCTTAAGACCTAGATCCTAGTTTTCCTTGCGTTTCTTGTATCTGTGTCTTACATATCTCAGGTAAAGGTGAAGATAATCAAAATGACAAATCACGCTCTTCCAAAGTACAACAAGGATGGATTTTGAAACTTGGAAGAAGAAGGCTATGATCCAGTTGCAGAGCATACATCCAGAGATGAGGGACACTCTCACGGTTGGTCCTATAGAGATCCTGAAGGTTAACACTACACCACATGGACCTGCTGATGGTCCACCCAGACCTAAGATGGTGAAGAAACCCTACGAGGAATGGACTCTTGAAGACAAAAAAAGAGGCCAGATGGAATTTATCGCCATGAAATTAATCATGGATTGTCTACCTCCCTTAATGTCTGACAAAGCTCTAGACTACAACACAGCAAAAGAGATGTGGGAGTACGACTGTGAAGTTTCTCAGGAGACAGAACAAATGAAGCGAAACAAGCTACAAGTAGCTGTGGACAAATATGAATCCTTCGCTATGGTTCCTGGTGAAACCATTCAGCTGATGGAAGAAAGATTCAACACTATCATAGGAGAACTCAAGAATGTCGGCAAGAGATATGACAAAGGGGAAATGAATAACAAGATTATATCCAAGCTCTACCCCAGAAGTGATTGGTTTGTCAAGATGACGAGCCTGAGTGAAAAGGATCTTAGCATCATGACTACCGCTGAAGTTTTCTCTCAATTAAAGGCGCATGAATTCATTATTCAACAATCAAAGAAGAACGAAGCTACTATAGTACATCCTAATGCAACAAGCGCTGGAACTTAAGAAGACGTAGCATATTTCATCAAAAAGGACGGAAACAAATGGAAATATCCTAGGAAACTGTTCTATAACCAGGAGAGATCAACACCAACAACACCGACAAAGGAGACTCCCTTAACTTCTAACTCAAATAGTGAAAATCAAAAGACAGACGAGTTGGAGGAGCAAATGAAGAAGATACAGAAAATGATTCTGGAAGCAAAGGCCAAAAAGGAGGAAAAAACAACCTCGATGCAGCATCCTACTGAGAAAAAGATAAGGACATGTTTTGAATGCAAATCTCCTGATCACCTGAAGCATGACTGTCCAAAGGTAAGTCCTGAAGAAAGACAATATTTGCGGCAAAGATTTGAAAGACGAGCGGTTCGAGCGTTGCTGACACGGACAGAAGTCCCAGATATTCCTGACAACGAAGAGGAATATTACCCTACTGACGAGGAAGAGGAAGCCTTGATAGTTTTCATGGCAAGAATCGTTGAGGATGGTAAAACATCCGCAGATGCTGAGCAACCTTCCGAATCGGCCCTAGCAGTTGACAATCAAGAGGTAACATCTATAGCTAACATTTCATGCTCAGCACACACATTTGAATCGGAGGATTCCTTCTTGGATTCCGAGGAAGACTATCTTACCAAGCTTTCTTTAGAACTTTCAAAGGTATACACCTTGAAAAATGCTATCGCAGAAGATAATTCTTCACTCAAACAGAAAGTCATAAGTCTGACCAACAAAGTCGAAAGACTAAGGTCCGATAGTGAGAAGCTATCAAGACTTAGAACTGAATTTTCTTAACTCTTTGAAAATTTCAAAAATCTTGAAAAAGAAAATCTGATTTTGAAAAACAAAGCCAATGAGAAGTGTGTCTGAGCATATATGACTAGTCAGGATATCTTGAATAACCTGATAAGCCAACATAGACGTCATGGTGACCGATCTAGAATTGGGCACAGTTGTTATGACGAAGATGAAACTTCGAGGCAAAAGAGAAAAATCATTTTTGTTTCTGCCGGAAAAATATTTGGTGATGGCAAAGAGAAGGATACATTAGTTGCTGAATCATCGAATGCTAAGACAAATGCTAAGCAGATCGCTTAGCAGAATATCAAACAGTCTGCTGGACCCAAGCAGAGTGTCTAGCACTATGCTAGACCTCAGCAAAAGGTCGAGCAGAATGTGAGATTTCAGCAGAGTACCACAAGAGATGCTAAATCTCAGCAAAGTTCTCATTATAGGTCTGCTAAGCAAAAGTATTCAGCAAATTCAAGGACAAAGGCTGAGCATCATGTTTCAAATGCTAGGAAGCCAAATCCTATCCTTACTCGGGGAAGACACATTGAATATCATTTTGTGAAACCCCAAAACCATCATTACACACCACATAGAAGAAACACCTATGTGAGACCCGAGTCCAGATACGTGTATCACCAAAGGACGATGAAGGCGAAGAAGCACAACACACAACCACATGCACACGCACATCAAAAGGTTGAGAAGGTTGACAAAAAGGATCTCAAGGAGAAAACCTTGAAGATTACCAAAATGTGGGTTCTAAAAGGAACAATGACCCAAGCTAATCCTTCAGGACCCGACGCAAAATGGGGACCTAAATCAACCTAATTGTTCTTGCAGGATCAGGATTCAAGTGCAAAGACATCAGGCATGTCAAATGAGTGGATCCTAGACAGTGGTTGTTCGGCACACATGACGGGAGACGAAGACCTGTTCTCAGACATTCAGAAATCATATGGTCCATCTGTCGTGTTCGGAGATAACAACAAAGGCAGAGTACTTGGCAGAGGATGTATAGAGCGCAATGGACTAAGGATTGTCAACATCGCTCTCGTATCAAACCTCAAGCATAATTTGCCAAGCATAAGTCAACTATGCAAAAACGGGTACACAGTATCTTTTATTCATTCAGGTTGTTCTATAGCTGACAATGTCACAGGAGAAGTGAAACTTCGAGGAATCCGGAAAGGTGGTCTTTATGTTGTCGATTGGCAAAGTGGCCAACAACATTCATGCTTTCTAGCACTGAGCAAAGAAGAAACCACATGGCTATGGCACAAAAGGTTAAATCATTTGAATTTCAAAACCATTAACCATATTGCCAGAAATGAGCTTGTCGCAGGTCTACCTGATGACATCACATTTCGTAAGGAATGCGTATGCAAAGCCTGTCAACAAGGGAAGCAGACCAAAGCTTCGTTTCATTCCAACCCAGAGAAGAATACCTCAAGCAGGATTCTTGAATTATTGCATGGGTTCGTCTGCTTATAGCCAAAGATGAGGTTAAGATCATTCTACCCGAGTTAATTCTTAAGGAGCAAAACAGTAAAGAGGTTACTGTGAAGAGGATCCGATCTGACAATGGAACCGAATTTTGCAATGGATTTCTGCGCAGAAGGTGGTATAAATCATAAGAGGTCCACTGCTAGGACTTCTCAGCAGAATGGTCTAGCAGAGAGAAGGAATCGGACACTGAAACAAGCAGTGCGATCTATGCTAGCCGACGCTGATCTACCTGCTAAGTATTGGGGAGAAGCGGTGATGACGGCCTGCTATACGCAGAACAGAAGTTCCATTACTGGCCAATTCAACAAGACTCCTTACGAAGTATATAATGGTCGTAAGCCTAATTTAGATTATCTACGTGCTTTTGGTGCGACATGTTATATCCATAACAACGGAAAGTCGTAACTTAACACTTTTTCACCTAAGTCAGATGAGGGTGTACTTCTTGGATATGGTCACCCCACTTATTTTTTATGAATATACTTTAGTGCGCAGAGCTATAAAAGAAACGAAGGAAACCAATCATGAGACTAATGATGTCAATGGTCAATCGATTCTGAATTCTTTCGAAAACTCATGAATTGACTCGACTAAGTCTATGAATGATTGCGATCCAAATCAGACGCGCTCAGCAGGTGATCAAACTGTTGACCAGGCCAGTGATGCTAATGAACATGCTGAGGCCAATCCTCAAAAGGATATTTTCAATCTGCTTGATGATTCAGATGAGGAGACTTCAACCTCTCCTCCTGTTGCTGAAGGAGTAGGTGCTACTGAAGATCTTGGCAGAGGAGCTGCTGAGATACCAGCTGCTGAAGTACCTGTTGAAGAAGATGTTCCTATCCATGAAGTCCTTGTAGCAGAAGCCCCAGTTGCTGAAGGAATTCCTGCTACTGACAATCCATATGCTGAAGAACCAGCAGATGATGAAGAGAATGCCAATAATCGAGAAAGAGAAGGAAATGCTGAAGAACCTATCAGACCAGCATGGTTGCGCGCTCATTCTCTTGAAGACGTTCTCGGAGATATTAATGATCTTATTCTAACAAGACAAGGGTCCGCAATGTTTTCTTGCTACCTATCTAGTGAGGAACCAACCAAGGTTGAGGATGCTCTTCGCGATCCAGACTGGGTGAACGCTTTGCAAGAGGAGCTTGCTGAATTCACTCGCAATCACGTGTGGGATCTGGTAGATAGACCAGAACATCAGAATGTTATTGGCACCAAATGGGTATTCAAGAACAAGAAGAACGAATCAGGCGTGGTGGTGAGGAATGAAGCACGTCTTGTAGCCAAAGGTTATAAACAGTGTGAGGGGATTGACTACGACGAGACATTTGCTCCAGTAGCTAGATTGGAAGCAATAAGGTTATTTCTTGCATATGCTGCACATCATGAATTCTCGGTCATGAAAATGGACGTCAAAAGTGCATTCCTAAATGGCGAGCTCTAGGAAGAAGTCTATGTTGAGCAACCCCCAGGATTTGAGAATGGAAACCAAGTCTATAAGCTAAGGAAAGCTTTGTATGGCTTGAAACAAGCGCCACGAGCATGGTATGGAATGTTATCCAAGTTTCTGCTCGACAATGGTTTCAAAAAGGGAAGGATTGATGAAACTCTCTTTCGTATTAAGGACAAAGGAAACATTCTACTTGTGCAAATTTATGTTGATGATATTATTTTTGGCTCAAAGAATAAAGATCTCTGCGATAAATTCTCCAAGTTAATGATGAGTAACTTTCAAATGAGTATGATGGGGAAGATGTCCTACTTCCTTGGACTTCAAGTTCAACAATCCAATGAAGGGATTTTCGTTCACCAAAGGAAATACACGCGAGATCTGATTGCAAAGTATTGTCCAAAGAGAACCAAGAGCTTGAGGATTCCCATCAGCAATACGTGTATAGCGGATCTTGAGAAAGAAGGAGAAGCAGTGAATCCTACTTTATATCGAGGGATCATTGGGTCTCTACTATATCGTACAGCCAGCAGACCAGATATCTCATATGCTCTGGGACTATGTGCTAGATATCAGTCAAATCCTAACAAAACACATCTAGATATGGCAAGGCGAATTGTCAGATATTTGAAGTGCCTAGAAGGCTTAGGAATTTGGTACCCAAGAGCCGACAGTCTAGCTCTGAGTGATTACTCAGATTCTGATTTTGGAGGATGCAAAATTGATAGTAAAAGCGCCAGTGGCACATGTCAATTTCTTGGACATAAGTTGATCAGCTGGTTCAGCAAAAAGTTGCACTCGGTAGCATCATCAACCACCAAAGCAGAGTATGTAGCGGCTGCTAGCTGTTGTCAGCAAATTTTGTGGATTCGACAACAACTTCAGGATTATGATATTTCTCCTGAATGTGTACCAATCTATTGCGATAACAATAGTGCTATGTGCATCACAAAGAATCCAATACATCATTCCAGAACCAAGCATATTGATATCTGACATCACTTTATTCGTGATCATCAAGAAAAGAAGGATATTGTTATTCAACATATATGCACGGAGGATCAAATAGCAGACATCTTTACTAAACCTCTAGCAGAAACAAGATTCAAAGAATTATGCATCAAATTAGGTCTGATGGAATTAGACGTTGCTGCGGATGAATGAGATGCTATTCTCATTCTTTCTGGTTTTCATGGTTTTTAATCTCAGCATACGATGAAGGTCTTGTTGGGATTATATACTGAAAGCATATATGATTAAGTGTTTTGTACACTGGTCTTCATATATGTTGCTGCAACAATGCTCGCTATCTGATTAAACAAACATACAACGAACCATAATATCCTATTATCTCGCCTATAGGGATGATCATATGGTGTGTAGGAGATCACAGAGGATCATATGAATCGTTTGACCTAGCGAAATATAAACAGTATCACAACTGAGACGGTCCCTGGATAGGCTGTCGGTCTAAACTGCGACACATCGGTTCATAAGTGGGCTTATCCTAGCTACTTGATGTGTCGGTACATGGTTATGTATTGATGGGATCAACAGTGGGATGTGCCATTCTCATTGACATATGAATGAGCCAGATCCTTAACATACTTCCTATGATCTTAAACCTAACTGAAGGATAAGGGGCACACACTGATTGACCGCACTTTGATTTACCATGGTGGCGAGTCTTACATGTACTCTTATACCCGTATTTTGGGTGTTGGCAATTTGTGTGTGGCCTGCTTAGTCTGGTCGTTTAGGTAAGCATATCCGTTTCAGGATGGTGACATTCCCTGAGGAGCTCACAAGGTTCATTATGCTAAACCCTGCAAGTTGAATTATTTAATTCAGGCATAAGTGAAAAAGGGTGAGTGGCATTACTCAGGAAATAAGAGATTAATTAATTGTGGCTGATTGTCATAAGCCAAATTAATTAATGAATGTCTAAAACCTTAAATATGTGGATCATGTTAGTTTGGTGCAACCCGTTCCTAATAACGTGGTAATAAAGGGGCCAGTCAGCATTGTTACCGTGGTGAAGGTTAAAACAATATTTTATTAATTAATTATGTTTTGGGTTGAACAAGGAAGGATTAATTAATAAAGAGGACCCATTTTATTATTTGCATCTGATCCCTGGTCTGGCCCATTAACTGCTCACAGCCCATTAGGGTTAGGGTTTCTCAAAACCCTTACACTATATATAGGCCTTCTCTCTATCAGATCATTAAGTTGTGTTAACTAGGGTTTCAGTATATTGAAAATTGCGAGAGAGTGGCGGCGGCTATCTGAGGGAGAAACTGATCGATTTCTCCGGATCTCGGATTCAACTTGGTAGATAATCCTCACCAGATTTCCAAGGAGCAAGGGAACAGATCAGAAGATCAGATCTGTAGGAACCACTGTCCATCGCCGGCATTCTATCTCAGATCTAAGGCTATTTCATCGTTGTAGGCTCCGATCTAGATCTGTAGATCAAACGGTGAAATCAGGTATTCTCAAATCCATCCTCTGCAATTAATTTTGTAGGAGCATGCATAGGTTCGCATGGTTTATTTAATTGAAATTTATTCCTGGTATCCTAAGAATGATCCTTGGCAAGAAATTAATAATGGCAACTCGTGTTGTCCATCGTAGACTCAAACCCTACAGGTCTCTGCTAAATGAAGTCTGCTAGGATGATGGAAAATGTCAAATGCACCTCTAAGCAGTCAGCAGACAGATTGTATCTGCTCAGCTAAATATGTGATGTTGAAGATCAAAATCTATCTTTCGTCTTGAGGACATATGTCACAGATCATTCTGTTGATATGATTAAGTTATGCAACTATTCATTTCTAAAAGATGGACATGCATTGAAAAAGGACTTCATTTCATCTTCAAAAGAGATGGCTATTACATCATAAGTCAAAAATCAACAAAAGCCTACTACAGAATTCATATTCTTCAGAAAGGAGAAACAGGCTTGTAGGGATAAAAATCAGCTCCCTGGAGATTGGATGGTCCTTCAACAATCTCCGAAAAATTCTTTTCCATCAACCAGCTGAGCTGCATTCCATTCTGAAGTGGCATGAAAGGGTAAAGTTTGACGCTTTCCCAGACATTCTTGAAGAAGAAACCGGCCCAGTCTACAGAGGCAGCATCGTCAATAGCCATCATTACCTGCAACATATCCCTTGAAAAACCGAGGTCGTAAGGCTCCTCTCCAAGCAGAATACCATGGGCAATGCGGAACATCACCCAATATGAGGTCTGAAGACCAGAGGCTAGAACGTTAGGGCTGAACTCAAAGCAAGGAGAATGACGCCATCTCTCCCATGACTGCCATTCTGGAGCCACCTCTGCTCCAAGATAGTCCTGCACGGACAACGGACCTCGAGGAAGGCCGAAATCCTCAGCAAAGGTGTCGGGGGGCCAACGGACAAGCTTACCACGGAACACCCCGTAAATCGCATTCTGCTCAGCACGACAATCACCAAGAAAATCCCTGAGAATTTCTTCCTGGAAACGATGAGGGGTAGCACATGCAAACTGTGAGAGACCTCCCCACTGCAATGCGGCCATGACTTTCACGGCCACATCATAATCATCCACATAGTATCCATCCAGACCGGGCTCATCAAGAATCAGGTTGCGCCTAATCTCTAAGGTTTTTGGTGGAGAATCCATTAGTGGAGAAGGAAGCTTGTTTTTCTTTTGGAAGGAAAGGTTGCAATTATGAGTTAGGTAAGATGGAAAGTTGTGATGTTTGGATAATCTTGAACAAGAGTATTTATAGAGAAATTATTAATTATGACGGGAAGACCAACAAAATCTGTCTGAAGATCACAATGATTCGTCTCTCGGAATACGAACCGTTGCGATTAAGGGAATCGACATGTATGCATGGGGAGTCAAATCATTTCAGCAGTAACAAGTAATGGTCATTGAGAGGCTCGAGGATCTCATCATCATTATTATTTTTGAGCAGAGTCACAACAGAGACTCAGCAGAGCTTCGAAAGATGCTAACGAATCATGTGGAAGGTTAGCACATTCTTTTGTGAATATAGGTGTTGAGACTCATTATCACCTATTAGCATCCTTGGAAGGCTGCTAGATCAGAAGCATAGTATATCCGGAATTGAGGCGGGATGATTCTAAATTCAAACTTGATGGGACCCGATAAGGCGCATTTAATGTACGCAAACAGCAGCATCAACTGAGGAGACGCCACGTCAGACGCATATGAGTGTTTCTCGGAGCATGGGAAGCTATATGGAAAGACGCGTTCATTCTGAACCGTTGATCTAAACAGTCTCAGATCTTCCCTCAACCGTTAGATCTCACATTCAAAAGTTTAACCCTATTTTTCTCTAATCACTGTTCACTTCTATTCATTATTTTTCCCTTCGAAACCCAGGGCAAAATTCCCAATTTCAAAATCTCAAAATTCTTCGAGATTACTCAAAGTTCTTTTCCGAAGACATGGCCTCCGACCCCAAATCCTCATCATCCCAGAAACCCACTTCCTATAAACATCGTTCTGAAACCAGTGAACCCCCTCTCTTCAATTTTCCACCAAATTATGAAGAACCCTTGCATGCACGACATGCACCAGGTTTTACTGGCATTCTAAAGAAGGAAGATATTGACGATTCAATACCATATGGTCAACTAGTTATGATGGCTCGGAAGAAAGAGCAGACCGGCCACTCAAAGGAGCAAAGGTATTTAGCTCAAATCATGAAGGATCGCATTCTGTATAAATGTCTTGATGCTGAACATATGCCAGATTGGATAATGGATATCCTCGACAATGAACAGGTAATTCAATACTTATCCGCTGAACCCATGCATTTTCATCTGCATACGGTTTCTGAGTTCTATTCCAGAGCAGTCATGAGTAAGGATGGAAAGTCTTTTAAAACCTGTGTTTATGGAAGCATCATTGAAGTGAATGTCGGCGTTCTTGCTAAGACTTTTGGTCTTCAAAATAAGGGGGAACTTATATCTCAATACAAAGTAACAGATTATGATGAGATGGAAAGGCGTTGGAATTTGTGGAAAAAGCCTGAGAAAATGAAGGATAGAAAAGGTCAACTAATTTCATTCAAGGCTGCCACCCCCATTAACGCTCTAAAGGATGAGTTTAAAACTCTTGCTAAATTGGTGATCAAGATGTTTCAATGCGATGCTGGATCATATTCAGAGCTCTCTGCTAAGAAATATGCAGTGATGATGGCTCTCACGGACAGAGTGAAAGGCAATTGGGCAGAGTTTTTCTTTGAACGATGGGCAGAGCAAGCCAGGAAGAATGATCACATATCTGTAGATGGAACATTCTCATCAAATGTTAACTTTGTACTGACTAAGAATGCTGAAACATAGCAGTGCTTTCAGCAACTTGAGGACATTGTAACCCTCGGTGATATGCATACAGAAAAGATAGAGGAAATTATGGAGAAAAAGGCAGCCACCACTTGTGATTGGTCAATTAGCTGTTCCAATTTCATCTGAACAACAAACAGGGGTTGTGCCAACCGAAAAAAGGAGATCTACTCATCAACGGCTATTCAAAACTGTTGAACTTCAGGAAATCGAAAAAGCCAATAAGAAAGCAGCTGCTGGTCAAGCTGCTGCTGCGGAAAAGGAGGTTGACCCACCCTTGTCCTCTAAAATTTTTGAGGATCGTGTCAAAGGCGTACGTGAAACTAAAAGGAAACATGACGCTGCAAAGAAAGCACAGGAAACTAAAGAATACAGGAAGGAGATGGAAAGAATTATGTTCGAAGGAAGAGATCTGAATTTCGAACAGGTAAAGCAATCTCACGACGAGCGAAAGGCCCAGAAGAAGATTGCTAGTGCAACATCAAACGAAGAAGCTGCTGAAGAATTGAGCAGAGCAGCAAAGAAAGGCAAGACAACAGTAGACTCTACTCGGAAAGGGAAAGAGGTGGAAATTCTTGTTGAAATTAATAAAAATGCCGAAATTACACCTGAAGAAGATGACGTGTCTGATGAAGAGCTAGATAAGATGATCCACTCTGGAGCCTTCAATGCTAAGGAACACTCCAAAGGCAAACAGATTCAGATTCGCGAACCAACCGACGAACCCAATCAAGGTGATAGTTCAGAGGAGGACGTACCACATAAAGCAACATATGTTATACCTCCCAGGGATAAGGATGCAGGGTCGTCAGGAACCACAAAGGAGATCGTAGACACCAACATGTCTGCTGAAGAACCTCCTGCTAAGGAAAATATTGTTGAGTCTGAAAAAGAACCGTCCGCTGAAGACATGGCTCATACAAATGCTGAAGAATCTACTGTGGCTGAAGTAATCATGGCGGACACTGCTGAAGAAGTCCATGTTGCTGAGGAGACAACAGCCGCTGCTGATAATATGGATCAAGCAGATGATACAATGGAACAAGAAGTCTCCTCTGCTGGATTTTTGAATGAGTCCACCTGCTCATCAGAATCTGATTCTGAGGGAGAATCTATTGAGGTTTTTGATGCCAAAACTCTTAGAAAATACCCCACCTTAATGAATGAACAACTGAGGATCCCATTTCATGGATTACCTGGCAAACTCTTTCGCTCTAGAAGAGTAGCTCAATGGTGCGCATCTGTCTCGCTTGAGGATGATTCGAATGCCGATCTCTGAGATTGGAGTGATGAGATCTTAGCATTTGTGGATCAAGAGGTCAATATGGACATTACCGGGGTCTTCTATGTTGAAATTGATGAAGTAACAGACGAAGGCAAGGCACTTGGTAAACAATTCACGCGATGGAAAATGTATGATTACATCATGCATGAACTTTGCTTTGAAGAAAGGATGATTACCATTGCCAGGAAAGGCCTCAACTTCTGGCGTTCAGAAGAATTATGGGCAAACGAATGGATGGATCAGCCCTCCTGCACGAAACAGTAAGCCATCCGTGCTCACAGAAAGTTCTACGCATCCCAGTCGCTGCCCCCATCGCAGTTTGATCCAGATAAGAAGTCTGTAGCACATATACAGTTAACAAAATGACAAAGGGCTGCAATGGATGCTTATCAGAAAAGAAAAGCTGCTTATGAGGAGAAGTTGCGAGTACGAAGCCTAGAACTAGCCGCTATTGAACAGGCGAAGGAAGAAGAGGTCAAGAGACAAGATTATCTCAAAATGGTTACGTTTCAGAAAGACTATACTTGAGTTGCTACCTCACTTCAAGCTTTTGAGGCTCAAGGTTCTGCTTCAAATCTCGATCAGGATGTAGTGGTTGACTCAATGGAAGTGGATACCAATGTGGTTACTGAAGTACTTGCGAACACAACCACAACGGAAGCTACCACCCAAAGACTTGAAGTTGCTATTCCAGAATCTGCAATCATAACAGTGGAAGGAGGAG
This sequence comes from Plectranthus barbatus, assembly GCA_026898455.1. Classification (NCBI taxonomy): domain Eukaryota; kingdom Viridiplantae; phylum Streptophyta; class Magnoliopsida; order Lamiales; family Lamiaceae; genus Plectranthus; species Plectranthus barbatus. The sequence goes on along the minus strand of JAPKLW010000340.1, from coordinate 16,936 downwards.
ATGGTGAGACTACTACCACAGCAGACGGAAATGAAATGGTTATTTCCGACATTCCCATTGCTGCTGAACCGATACAAGTGAGTTTCCAATCTCTTGTTTACATACTCCACAACGAATTGCATCAACGCGACATTCAGCAAGCCAGATTTAATGAAGAAGTCCAAAAAGAGGTTGCTGATGTACAAGGAGCAATCTCTAGAGTTAAAGCCTCTGTCTCTGAGGTTCAGCAAAAGGTCGGTAAATTTACTGAAAAGATCACACATGTGGAAGAAACCGTCTCTACGGTGCAAACGAATGTGGTGACTCTCAAAGTAGACCTTGATGCACACAAGTCTTTCTCCACTTCTGTTTTGGATGCGCTCAAAGAGGGGGAAGAAAGAAGGATTGCTGAGCAAGCAAGAGTGAAAGCAGAGGAAGCTGAGCTGTTGCAGAAAGAAAAAGAGTCCGAACGTACTATGATGGAACGGAGGATGAAGTTAGAAGCACAATAGAGAGCAGAATAACAAGCGCGTATCGAACAGATGGAGAAACTCATGGCCATGACAATGAAGAAGGTGGAATCTCTTGAGAAGCCAAAACCTCCACCGGACGCCCAGAACTAAGGTCATTCTCATCTGTCACTTCTACTTTTTTTTTCTAGCCGTGATTCTGAACTGATTTCACTGGACTTGTATTTTCAAAATCATATATGAAATCATCAGAATCATGACAAAATCTTACTGTCTAATTCTGATTTTCCGAGTGCGTACAATAGTTGAAATACACTCTCTGTGTATTCAACGAATCAGAATCTGGAAGATAGGCTAAAAAAAAATGTTTGCTGGATTATTTATTTGTAATATTACTAAGGGAAAATATTCCCCAGCATATTTTGAGGGGGAATTTTATTTAAAATAGAAGATCTTTTGCTAAGGACTGAAAGCAAGTAAAGTTCTGAGATAGTTTGTCTAGAAATTTCCTTGTAACTCAGAATTTTTCGATGCTAAGTCTCAGCAATCCTTAGTAAGCTTTGATCGCACCAAAACGGGGGAAATTGTTGGGAAAATATTCCTGAACTCTCCTTAGGATCACATTGTAAAAGGTTTTGTTGGATCAAACCTTAGTAGATGGTCGATCATTGATGAATCTTAGCATAGCTTGGCAACTCTTGTAATGTCCTGTATAGGGTAAATATTGAGTTGTAATAGAGTAGGATACTCTCAGCAAACATCAGAGAATGCTAAAGAGGAAGAAAGCTAGTAATAGCAGAATGCTGAGGAGTCAGCATTTGCTAACACATCACAGATTGCTAGGGGAGTTAGCAATCCGAAGTCAAAAGTAGCAGAAGAGTATCTGCTGCGCAGACAAACATCTAGCCCAACAGTATGCTAAAAGATGTCCAGCAGTCCTTTCCAGAAAAGCTCAGCAAAGCAAATCCCAACGACTGCTGCACCGTAATTCTGACCAACGCGCGAAGACTATACCTGTCAGAAGTAGGTCGGAAAAGCCTGTACGGAGACAAAAAAGTTGGTAAAAAGCTACCTGCAATTAAGATAAAAGATCTGTTGTGTCTAAACGGAATTGCCGACTCGAGTTTCGAATCTCCAACTATGAAAGGCAAGTCAAAGGAAGATACAAAAAGCTGCTCACTCTCTTACACAAAAAGGCTTGAGAGCAGTTCTGTTGAAAGGCATAACACAGAGACATCGAAAAGCCTTCAACAACTTGAGTGTCTCATTGTACGTCTGACACTCATCTAAGAGATTCTTGAATTGATTCAAGTATCATTGGGATTGCTTTCTTTATAGAAAGTATCCAGCAGTCAATTTCTTGAAAAGGAATTGATTAGGACGGGCACTGAAGCCGCAAAAGACAGACAGTTCGGAAGGAACTTTAAACTCTTCCAAAGGTGGTAAAAGCGAGTTTTACAAAGTTGCGCCCTTGACTCAGCCGGAGCCACACCTGAGAAGTTCGGAGTATCGGAAGATAGCCTTGAAGTAGCCAGACCTTGCGTAAGCTGCCTGCTTTACAGGAAAGGCAACTCTTTGTACACCGTATACTTTCTTTGTGAAATTCTTAGCGATTCGGCTAAGGAGTGGACGTAGATCATTTGATCGAACCACTATAAACCTTGTGTTCTCTTGCTGATTACTGTTTTATTGTTATTGTGCGACTATGATTTAAAACCTAGCAACGGAGTCGCTAGTGTATAACTGTAAGAAGGAACTTAAGTAAACTTGAACAAAACCCTATTTGAAAAATAACCTAAATACAAGTAAACGCTATATGATTCTGCTTCATTTCGTGTTTATACTTTATCACTACCAAGATGACTCTGATCTCAGGGACCAACACACCTCACCTTTTCGGGCATCTGGCGGAGTACGTTGTGGACCAGGTCCGCTGGCTCAATTGACAAAGTGTACTCAGGCACGTATGGCTCAGGTTGTTGATCTGCGGTGGCCTACTATACGGATGCCACCTCGAGGGATGCTTTTCGCAGGACTCACGCCAATGATCCTCTCTAGGTGTCGGCCTCCCACTACTTCAGCGCTCCTTTCTATATGGTTCGTCCTCCTCCCATTTGATCAGCGCCCATGCCCTATTGATAGCTCCCTAAAGGAGTTATTATTTTAGTGTTTTTATGTTCTTTCGAGTGTCTCTAACCCATTTTAAATTATTATTGTGTTGTATTTACCTTCGTTTGCATTAAGTGTCTTTTATAGTTGTGTTTTGCTATTTTTAGTTGTTTTGCAACGAAAAAGAGTGAGATTGACTAGGTTTCAAGCCAAATGAGTGAAAGAGGAATCTGCTGACTGTTATGCTAGAGCATCTGAGTGGCATTACTGGGAGCTGAGAGACTGCACCAGGGGGGACCACTTTGCTGTCACAAAAGCAAAAATGTTTTTCAGAGCTGTTTCTAGCTTTACAAGTGTCACTCGAATTTTGGAGAAAGCACACAAGGGCAAAACAGACAGCATACTTTTTTTTTGGATAAAGTAGGGCAAAACAAAAGGGGATCTTAATCATTCTTTAAAAAAATCCATATTTTAGAGAGAAGAATTTTGGGAGGCTGCGCAGAGATGGAGGAAGGAGAAGAGCAGCAGCAGCTGGGCACAATGTTGCTGGCTTTCTTGCTTCTTTAGTTTTGTTTTTAGCCAATACAATGAATGTTAGCTGGAACATGTTTAAGTTTATTTAATTTTTAGTTTAAATATGAGCTAAGTCAATTTTCACTTCGGTTGTGGATTCTTGATTTGATCTTGAATATAAGTTAATGGCTGAGTTTGCTTGAATCTGAGTTTGTTTGTGATTTTGGATTGAATGATCTCTTGAGCACGGAAGTGGATAGAGAAATCTCACCTATTGATACCGAAAAGAGATATAGGTTGAGGAAGTCATAAACAATTGTATTTCTTACATAGGCATATGAGGGGATACAACTTAACAAACACTCCCAGATCTGAATTCTCTTCATTTGACTGTCATAGGAAGCATATGAATATGATGCATGATAGGAAGGTGTAAATCTAGTAGAGTGGAAACTTGCTAGGCACTTTGTGTGTGGTTTTAAGACTCAGAGTTCATCCGAGACCTATGCTCTAGCATATAGGACAATAAAAGATTGAAAATCTATAACTCAAGTGTGTTTCTCTTCTTTTGATTGCACGTGTTAGTGGTTATTTGTGATTAGTTTATGATCAGAAGGGTAGTTAATCTTGTTCATTTCAATTTGCTTTCCAATTCAGTTTATTGCACTTTTAATTTGAGTATGCATCACCAAACCTATTTTACAAGCAATATTGTGTGCACGGCTTAGTCATACACTCTCTAGGGTGTTATATCTGGTCTCCTAGACTATATTACTTGTCAATTACGTATACTTGCGCATAGTTTTGTAGTTACCCTGCTGCACAACAACACCTATTGATCGCATCGTCCAAGGTCTGGCATGGGTAAATAGAGAGCTCACGATAAAGGTTTGAATCCCCATCCAAACCCTTGGTGAAAGCCCGCATTGAAGTACTGTTTGGGTCGTTCAGTACGACCACCAGCTCCTTATTGAACCTTTATAAGTGCGCCATTTCATTCACTTATCAATGGATTTTGAGGTTGTTTTGATAATATTATGACGTGTTTACTTCAAATTCTGAGCATCGTATTACTTTTGTACCTAAGTTGTTTGTTATGCTCGAAAATGCAGGTTTTGGGAGTAAAAATTGACTAAGTCTGAAAAGGAGAGATTTTGGCCGTGTGCTCTGTTTCGATCGACATAAACTGTGTCGATCAAAACAGAGGTAGGTTGGTATGCGAGAGCTCATTGAAATATCAAGCCGATCGACAGGAGAGACGGTCCTGTTGATCGACAGAAATTGTGTCGATCGATAGGGACCTCGGAGGCAGGCAGTCGACCAGGCCGCTCAAGTGTTTGAAGTTGTTGGGAAATCTGTCTAAGGTTTCCTTTCCCAGTAGCTTACTTGTTTAGATTATAGTTTTGGTGGATCAAATCCTAAGTCCTACCAGCGTCAGTTGTCTCTACATAGATCTGGTCTTAAATGTAAAGTCCTGTTTACGTCTATTGAGTTGTAAGTCGCAGCTGATCAAGACTCATGCTGACACTGTTCACCAGCATGAGTGACGCTTACCACTGACTACTGTTCACCAGTTGGGAAAAGTTCCATCAGCAGGCGGCTGACAAAGACTCGCGCTGACACTGTTCACCAGCGGTGAGAATGTTTATGACTGGCTACTGTTCACCAGTTGGGAAGGGTTTCATCAGCAGGCGGCTGACAAACCTTACCAGGAGAATACGTGTTCCTACTTGCACTATTCACCAGCGGTGATTTCACCAGTTATGGGAGATTCCAAGAAGAATTAACATCTAGACATTTGGTAGACTTTGATGTTGCCAGGGCAAGTCACCAGCAGAGACTGCCAGCACAAGATCACCAGTATGATCTACCAGTCAGATGTTACCAGCAGAATTCCAGATTCTCTCTCCCAGCGCAGTAGAGACAAGAAGAAGATTCTCTGAGGAATCGACTCACAAAGGATGACTTTAAGGAAGGATAACTTAAAGTCTATCAGTCACAAGACGCCAGTCTTATTCCTCGGACTGACTAATAGAGCCGTTCTGACACAAAGAGATCTGTGTCAGATAAAGAGGTCAAAGGTATGGTTCCTTCCGGAAAAACATACCTGCCGCCGTTAGAAGGACATCCGAGGTCTGACATCTTTCCGGATGCGTCCAAACGGCTAGAAAGTTTGAATCGGTTCCTGCGGCTATAAATACGTCGCAACCACCAACATTCAAACATTAGATTCCACGAGCGAATGATTTAACGATTCTACTCATCTGCTCAACCACCGAAAGAACTGAAGTTATTGCAAGAGCGCATAAAGTACTTTCGAGGCCTTTCTTAAGGCTTTCCGTGTGTTGATTTATCAAACACGAGACTTCAAGCTTTCAGCTTGTAAGTTAAAGATCTCATTTGGTGTTCTTTCTCTTCAAGGAAGTTCACAGCAGCTCCTGTGCATTCTAGCACTTGAGTTATTACGGGCGAACCTTGCCGCAAAAGGACTTACGTTCTTGGGAGAACTAAACACCCAAATCGCTGTGGAGGTTGAAGTGACGTGCTCGCACTCCATCAGCAGAAGAGAGCTGAAGTGGAAACCAGGACCGGGAGCGGTTGATCTAGTGAACTGGTGGACAAGGCATTCACCAGCTAGAGATAGATCGTAGGCAACCTGTAACCGATTGCTCATAGTGAAATTTCCAGTGCTTCGACTGGAGAGTGGACGTAGATCGATTGATCGAACCACTATAAATCCTTTTGTCATTTATCAGTTTTCTGCATTACATTCTGATTTAAAACCCAGCACCCAAGTGCTGGTGTATGTTCTGAAACTGATATAATTGTGCAAACTTGGCTAAATATTCTAAGTATTGCATCACCAGCTGACCAGTCACCAGTTGTCAGCTGTGTACTTAGTAACCAGCACCAGCTGACCAGTTGTCAGTTGTCAGCTGTGTAAGAGCAAGTAGCGTGCAAGAAACAATTAACTTATATATTTCCGCTGCGTATCGTTTGTACTCTGAAAAACCGGGACCAACAAGTGGTATCAGGCGCGGTCGGTCTTTCTAGACTGGTCGTACACTGAGTCGCTTAGGACCGAGATCCAAGTTTCCTTGCAATCTACTCTTTCTGTCTGTTGATTAGCTCAGGTACACAAGATGAATATCCCGAAGCTGATGAACTACAAACCGGAGAAGCATGATATATGGCGAAAGAGGTCGTTCATTCAGCTGAAAAGTGTCCATCCGGAGATGAAGGACGTGCTGGAGAAAGGGCCGATCGAGATCACCAAGACGAGGCACCAGTTAGGAGATCAACCAGTTGCTGAGATCCCAAAGCCCCCAGAAGAATGGAACGCTGAAGACAGGAGGCGGAATCAGCTGGACTCCGTTGCTCTCGATATGATCCTATCATCTCTCCCAGAACCGCTGATGGAGGAAGCCCTCCAATTCGACACCGCCAAGGCAGTCTGGGACTACATTGATAGTCTCTGTACTGAGACTGATCAGATGAAGCGCAACAAGTTGCAAGTTGCGGTGGACAAGTACGAGTCATTCCAGATGCTGACTGGTGAAACCATCAAGGAGATGGAGGCTAGATTCTATGCCATAGTCAGCGAGCTGAAGTCTTTGGACAAGGAGTACTCGAATGCAGAGCTAAATGCAAAGATCCTGTCAAAGATGCCCAAGGAGGACTGGTTTGTGAAGACCACATCTCTTAAGGAGAAGGATCTATCCAAGATGACTCCCAAGGAGCTATTTGCTCAGCTCCAAGCACATGAGTGGGATATCCAAATGGTAAACAAAAATGAAGCCATTCGGACTGTTGGATCTCCCAGCATCAAGATACAAGACGAAGCCTACTTCGTCAAGAGGGATTTCAAGTGGAAACACAAGAAGCCTTTCCACACTGACAGACCTGCTGGGCCGCACAACCAGCAGAAAGAGATCCCATCCCCTTCGGGATCTAGCTTAAAAGGCAGCGAGAGCTCTATCGCAGATCTTGAGCAACAAATGAAGAGACTGGTTGTTCTTCTCGAGAAAGCCAAGGCGAAACAGGGAGCCTCTCTCAGCTCATCTGATGGAAAATTCATCAAGAGAGCTCCCCGCGCATGTTATCAGTGCCAATCCCCTGACCATCTCAAATTTGAATGTCCACAAGTGAATAGAGAAGAGCGGGAAAGGCTGAAGAAGCTCTTTGAAGAGCGTGCATCGAAGGCCGTTGCCAAGGCGATGCTGACAAGGACAGAGGTTCCTGATATTCCTGACCATGACGATGGAGAGTATGAGTCAGATGAAGAATCAGAAGAGGAAGCGCTACTGGCGCTGATGGTAGCTTTTGGAGAGGAAGCACATGAAGAATGTGCTGACAGTGAGGAGGATCAAGCACTGGCTGCTGACGACCAGGTACAATCTGTTCCCTCATTGCACATCATGTCTCCATGCATCCTAGACGATGCTGAGTCGCATTGCTCCGACTCAGAGGTTGTCACTATAGACATTCTTCAACTAGAATTTTTGAAATTTTATGAAATAAAGAATGTCTTGGCTGGCGAAAACACCTCGCTGAAAAATCAGATTTCAATTTTGACCAATGAGATTGAAAAATCTAGGTCAATCGGTGAAGAGTTAGCCACTCTGAAAGAAACTCACTCAGATTTGCTCAAAAATTTTGAAATTTTAAAAACTGAGAGAGATAACTTTCAAAAGATTTTCCTTGAGCAAGACAATAGAATAAATCATTTCAATAAAGGCTCCAAGAATTTGGAAGAGGCTCTATCCCATTGGAGAAAGCCTACTGATAAATCCGGGTTGGGATTTGAAAAAGATTTGAGCGTAAACCAACCCGAACTCACAGCTAAAAAGGGTAAGGGCAAACTGGTAAATGCATCAGCACCAGCTGGCAAAACCAGTCAGTCCCGTATGGCTGATCAGCACAGGAATAATAAGACCAGATACATAGGTGAGTCATCACGACAAAATCCTCAACTGGCAAAATCCTCTGCTGACAGGACGCCAGCACACCCTAAAGACGCAGACTAAGCCGAATAATTCTAAGGCAATGAAGTCAGCGTCAGCTGCCAGTGGAATCCGACAGCCAGCACCAGCTGTCAAGAGAATCCACGCACAACTTTGTAAGTATGCCAGTCACCAGCATACATACAAGGGATCCAAATCTCAGAGTAATACTGAGAGAAGGACAATACCTGATAGGAGGAATACCTATCAGAGGCCTGAGCCCAATCACAAGTTTTCTCAAAGGGCTGTGAAGGCTAGCCATAGTGGTCCACACTTCCAGAGACCACGAAGGCAACACAATGTACCGGAAAAACATTTCCGAGGCTCTCAGCGGAAGAATACTTCCAAAGGAGCTACACACACAGCCACACCTTCCCAAAGCAATCTCATGCATTACTTCAAAAGGAAGGGAAAGGCTACTGATGATATCAGCAAGGGTAAAACCAAGCTGAAAATCACCCAAGTCTGGATTCCGAAAGGAATTATCCAGCGATCTAACCCTGCAGGACCCGCAGATGATCGGGGACCTAAATGAATTCCATTTCTTTCTTGCAGGTACAGGACCATGCAACACAGCTTCAGAGGTCGAGAGAGTGGATCCTAGATAGTGGGTGTTCAGCTCACATGACTGGTGAAGAGGATCTGTTTGCAGATCTCATTAAGGTCAAAGGACCTCCAGTTATTTTCGGTGATAACTCCAAGGGCAGAGTTATCAGCAAGGGCTGCATCGAGAAGGACGATGTCAGAATTATTAATGTATCCCTTGTCACCTCTCTCAAGCACAACCTCCTGAGTATCAGTCAGCTGTGCGATAGTGGATACACTGTTCACTTTGGGAAATCAGAGTGCCAGATCAAGGACGAGAAGACTGGCGAGATCAAGCTGAGAGGTATTCGGAACGGAGGACTTTATACCGTTGACTGGCAAAGCGGGAAGACAGATTCATGCTTCGTGGCCACCAGTTCTATGGAAACTAACTGGCTGTGGCACAAAAGGTTGAGTCATCTGAACTTCAGAACTATCAACTACCTGGCAAAGCATGATCTTGTGGAAGGACTTCCCAAGGGAGGGTTCAAGAAGGAAGGGATTTGCAAAGCATGCCAGCAGGGCAAGCAAACTAAGAAGTCCTTCAAGAACCAGTCGCTAGTCTGCCCCAGTACCAGTCGGGTACTCGAATTGCTACATATGGACCTCTTTGGACCAGTAGCACCTCAAACCATTGGAGGAAGACGTTATTCGCTGGTGGTAGTCGATGACTACTCGCGCTATACATGGGTAAAGCTTCTCAGATCCAAGGATGAAGTGAAAGTCATTCTTCCAGATTTGATTGTCAAAGCACAGAAACAGAGAGAAGCTACTGTAAAGCGGATACGGTCAGACAATGGGACAGAATTCTGCAACAGTCTACTGATGGATTTTTGCGCGGAAGCTGGCATTAAGCATGAAAGATCTGCACCAAGGCAACCGCAGCAGAATGGACTGGCAGAACGTCGGAACAGGACGCTGAAAGAAGCGGTCCGGTCCATGCTGGCAGAGTCCGGCTTAGGACAGAGTTTTTGGGGAGAAGCGTTGGTGACGGCTTGCTATACTCAGAATAGAAGCGGGATCAACGACAGACTCAAGAAAACTCCCTACGAAATCTATTTTGGTCGTAAGCCTTCTCTAGATCATCTTCGTGCTTTCGGTTCACCATGTTATGTCCATAATAATGGTAAGTCGAAGTTAAATGCTTTTTAGCCTAAAGCTGATGAGGGTGTCCTTGTTGGATATGGACATCCCTCTCACAAGGGCTATAGAGTATTTAACAAGACCACCAAGCTTGTGGAAATAACATGCAATGTTGTTTTTGATGAAGCTACTTTAGTGCGCAGGACATTACGACAACTGGCTGAAGATGTTCCTGAGGTCAATGATGTCGTTGATCAGTTGGGCAGGAATTCTTCCAATGCTCAACCAACTGGTTTGACTAGACCTATGACTGGATCATCTTCACAACCAGTATCCTCGGTTGCCCATCAGCAAACCGGGAGGGTCGGTGATGCAAATGACCTTGCTGAGACCTTACACTCAATCTCCCTGAGTGGAACTGGCAATAATCCAGGGGGAACTCCATCTGGAATTCTCGAACCAGAAATAGCTGATGAATCAGCTGGAGTGGATGGACCAGCTGATGGTGTAATTATCGCCGAAGGATCAGGAGATCAGTCAGAGAGTGAAGCTGACGAAGAGACTGTTCCAACTGGTGAGGGTCAACCACTAGTTGCAATTGCTGCTCCGATTGGTGAGGTTCTGGAAGCACCAGTCATCAGGACAGAAGAACCAACGCCAGCTATTCCCAAATGGCTGAGAAATCACCCACCCGATGCTATTCTGGGTAATCCAGA
>JAPKLW010000339.1:553783-607912 GCA_026898455.1 Plectranthus barbatus | reverse complement strand
GTTTGTCATGATATTTATTTTGATATCCATAAATCGAATCCGGAGTTTTAATAAATGGCGATTCATGTCGCCTATTGTAGACTCAGTTCCTACAGTTTTCACACTTCTTCTTGCAGGTGCATGAATACGAGGAGCCGTAAGAAAAAGATGGTGAACGACGTAGATCTGACTCTAGAAGAGCAATGGATATTGGTCACTGAAGCATATCTACTGAGGAAAGATTTAAGAGAAATATAAGAGAGGCAAGTAGCACTGCAAGCTGCACATCTAGAGGTTAATTCGGCTCAGCTCAAGAAGTCAATCATTAATGAGGTCCTTTCTAGAGTCAAGCCATCATCGACATGGATTTATGAGAGGAACAAAGTCATGAAGGCTAATGAGTCAATCATCGATGACATCCTGTCCAGAGTTGAGCCAAATGCTGATGCACGCATAGTCAAGGTGGAGATTGAAGTGAAAGAGACTGAATAAAAATAAGAACAAGTTGAGTCTGAGCCACTTGATTCAAATGATGTGGTCACTCCAGTACACAAAGGAGAGTGCAATTAAGCTAAGAACGAAGGAGAAGACTAAAAGCAATTTCTGAGGGATTTGGACGCCAGTGCAAAAAGGATCAAACTGAAGCCTCCTGGTTCATACTTTGTTGATTACATGACCGCATACTGCGCACCACCGAATATTCAATTGTTGCGCTTGTTGCAATGCATATGCCAACCTCCTTGATGAGTTTCACAAGCTATGTCGGGCCGCGACAATAATCAAGGTACTGGATGGGAGGTATCCTATTATTTTATTGCTTTCTGTCTTTAGTTTTGCTTTAATTTTCTGTGTTCTATTCTTTCCCCTTTCTTAAAAAAAATCCAGCTCTGTGTCGGTCGACACAGATGCTAACAATGTGGCAAATTTTGATCAACGAGGGGATCGACATAGAAGGCTCCACAGCGACCAATGTGGGTTCATGATGGTCGACGTGGAGTTCTAGCTGCCGAAAGATCAGTCGCACGAGGTCTTCAGAAAAGAAGATAAAAAGTTGGTGTCTGAGGCCAATATTTGAGGTACAGTTTCAACCATGAGTCTGATTTTCTAACTTATTCTCTTTGCTTTTTGAATAAGTTTGTGGGGAGGAAGACTAGGGGAACTGAAACTATTTCCTATCATTTTTATTTACTTGCTTTCTGTCATTCAATTTTATGGCTGGGTAAATTTTGGGGAAATTTGAAAAAATTTGTGATTTTGTGACGATTTGTAAATTTTGACTGAACCCTGTGACTTGAGTATGAGATTGGAATTGATTGACAGTAGTTTGGACTATTTGCAATAGTGATTGAGAATGCCTATGAATGTAGAAAACCGCATGATTTACTGATTTGAAACTTGTACTGGCATAATGTTAGATGAGGATTTGATATTTTCTGTGGAAGAAAAATTGTCCCAAGTGTGAGTTTTGAGATTTTAAATTTGATTGTGAGTGTGTCTGCATGCTTAAGCATCTCCAGAACTTGCTCTATTTTTGTTTCAAGACTGCGTAGTGTGCACAAGTCTAGGAATTAATTTTAGGCCATCTTTGTTTGTCTTTGTTGGTCCCAGATCAGAGTACAAACAATGTGCAGCGGAAGTAATTAATCAAAGAAATACACTCTAAGTATAGACAGTTCAGTTTCTGTTTCTATTTGTACTTAGCAGTTTTTGTTATGAAACTCAGTTAAGGTTTAGCAAGCATATTAGAGAAACAGTTTTACAAGTTTTAATCGTAGCGAGTTTATACGCTTTAATACTTACACAGTAAGTATTGAAGGTTCGAAGTATCTTAGAAAACTGTAAAGTGCGAAATGTAAATAAAATAGTAAACGACACAGGGTATTATAGTGGTTCGGAGCCTAAAGTCCTACGTCCACTCTTTGGATATCAGATCCGGTAATTCACTAAATTATGAAGATAAAATCCTCACGATCTATAGCCAGCTACTGTAGAAACCTCTGTCCATAGCACGATGGATCACTCGCCTAGGCAGTTGTTCTTCACTCCTTGTTCAGTCCATCGAAGGCTCTGCGTCTTCTCAGTGGACCGGCTCAAAGTTGGACTGAGGACAAACCTCCCTTTTCCTTCTTCGGTAGGTTGGATGATATTGTTCTTCCTAGAACGTCGACTGATCGGTGGTAGCTTGTGATAACCTATTCTTCCTTTGCAAAGACCAGACTGCTATGTTCTTACTTGGGAAAGTAAGAACAACAAGATACTAGAGTAAGTCTGCTGACTTAGTCCTAGTATTAACAAATGTCGCACAGTGAATCTCCTCAGACTCCGTAACAATGAATGCTATGAGCTCAAAAAATGAACTACGACAGCAATGTCTTCTCTCTCGAGAGTGTTTAATGCTCTTCCTTCAGTTTCAGACGAGAGACAATAAAATGTATAGGAGATTCAAATCAACGTATGTATATCTAATAAGCAGAGAGGCAAAGGTTTGTAAGTCTCTGCGGTTCTGCTATTTATAGGTGACACACCAGAAAATAACCGGTAGAGACATTGGGGATGATGTCCAACCACAATCTATGCTCTTCTGAAAAGTTGCTTGTCTCTCGGCTTTTTCTTCTACAAGGTACTGCTTTTTAGAGCAGTTTGTACTTGTGTGTCAGACGTCAAACGTTGTACGCCAGTCACAGCTTCGTATCTATCTGATCTTTATCATTGACTTCTTTGGCGTTCCCTTGTGTCTTGTTCGACATCTTATCGTGTATGCATTCTCTGATGCGAAACTGTCTTGTTCTGAAATTGCAAGCTCCTCTTAGCAGTTTCCATGTGAAAACTATATCCACAGTTTTCGTGACCTTGCTCTGCTCGTCTTCGTCTTCTTAGTCAAGACAGTTTTTGTCTGAATGTTCCCTTCTTCAAAACTATTCCACAGTTTTGTTGACTTCCTTCTTCCTAGACTATTACAACTCGAATATCCTATACAAGGATTACATGAGGTAATAGCTCTAAGTCCTAGACTTTGGTATGTAGTTTTGACACATCAATTCATCAAATTAAGGTAGGATATCTACGTCAATACCTAACAATTTCCCCCTTTTTGATGTTGTCGAAACCATACCTCTAAGTCTATATGTCGGTAAGAAGATGCAGTTGATCTGAGTTTACAATTTTTCTTGTCTACCACTACTCATACCTGTGCCTCTTCTATACTCGACCTACTCTAAATGATCTTCCCCCTACATTGGATAATTCTCATTAATTTAGAGCAATAGGAAGGAAACGCTGATCACACTGGAACATGTGAATTCATCCAGATAAGAATCAAGGAAGGAAACAATGAGTAGTTGTCTTCAAACCGACAGTTTTTCATTTTTCATAAATATATCATCGATTACAACTACATGAACAAACTGTAGAAATGAAGAATATTCAAAAAGATATTTAAGAATAAAAAATAGGGCATAATGGAAGAAATTCACCTTTCTCTTTTGTCTTGATTCTACTCCTCCTTTTTCTTGATTCAAGGAATCTTCGTCCTTTGATTTTGAGGAAGTGGCAGTAGCGGTAGACATGGTCAGCAGACTAGCTTGATGAACCTTTAGGACTGCTGTTGCATCGGAGATATGTTTCCTATCTTTCTCTTTGGCAGCCACTAGAAGATCCAACTTCATACTGATATCTTCATCCCGCTTTCTACGTTCTTCTTCCTGTTTTCTTTATTCTTCATTACGCCTTCGCTGTTCCTCTTCTCGCTTTTGATCAAACAAGATCAACTGCAGCGACTAAACCCTTCTCTCTTCCCCCTTTTTAACAATATCAAGAACAAGAGCCATATATTGTTCCACTCAACGGTCTATTGCTTAATTCAGGGCTGTGTAGGGTAGATAGTTAACTGCTACTGAGAGTGGGTCGGGAGACAAGACTCTTTCAACTGTAGTTATTGCTCTAGAGTTGTCTTTAGTTTGACTTTGAGAGGAGGCAGTATAAATCTCTGGTGGAGGAAGAAGTTGGTGCAGTTCTGTTTCTTCCCCCTGTCATGGTGCTGGGGCTGCTATATCGAGTTTGGCCTTTTCGACAGCAGCTTCGGCCTGTACTTTCTAGTGCTCATCCATTTTGGCCTGTTTCTGACGTACCAGCTCAGCAGCTTCTTGTTGACGTTTCAGCTCAGCATCTTCCTCTGATTTTCTTTTGAGCTCAGCAGTCTCTTATGCTTGTCTCTTGAGCTCGTCAGCTTTGGCCTCTTGCCGTCTTTTTAGTTATGCTGCTTCTGCCTCTCTCTTAATAATTTCTTCTTCTTCTCGTAATCTTTGAAGTTCAGCAGTTGCTGTTTCGGCTTCCTTTTCTAGTTGTGATAGATGGTTCTTGAACATTTGTTCGTTGCGGTCTATCTTCCTTCGTTGAGTATTTATTTCTTGTTGCTGATTCTCAAGCTCTTGACGCTGACTGTATAGTTGCTGAAGAGATGTGTGATATTCAGAGATTTTTCTTCGGATAATCTCTAACTTTGATGCCACTGCACTTGAGGTAATCTCTTGATAATCAGGTAAGTGATCAGTTCCCCCTAAATCCATGATGGGTATATTTGCATCCAATTCTAGATGATGTTGCATAGTTTAGTCAGAGTTGGAGGGTGAGGAGGCTTTCATCGCTGCATGACTTCCTAGCTCTTGGTTTGGAGCTTCTTCGCCAGGATTGAAAACTTGTCCTTCATCTTCATGAGCAGCATCGAAGGTCAGTTCTCTGGCAACTGATGTGATTGATTTATCTTTGTTCGTCTTCTTTTTCTTGTGATGATGAGGTTGTTTAACAGTTCGTTGAATAGCTTGATTCGAATCTTCCTTTTGTGAGCTCTGTGTTTTTGCTTCCTTCTATTTTCCTTTTGTGGAGGCTTTTAACTGGGAGAGCCTTTCTTCTTGGACTTCTTGGACATTTCAGCAATGCGAGCTGTTGGAATTGTCTTCAGTTCGGCAGCTGATTTAGCATCTATCTCCATGTGGTCCAAGCTGGTAGCTACTTCATCCCTTTGAATAGAGTGATATACTGGAACTTTTGGTGGAATGAAGTCGAATGATAGAACAGTTTCTCTTTCATCCTTTGTTCCTAAGAACCTCTCAAGAAGGTAGCTAACCTTTAGCCCTAGCCCCACACTGGAAGAGAACTTTCCTTTAATTGGGATATCCTTGTTCTTCTTTGCGTTCTCCAGTAAGCGCCCAAAGATGTATGTGGCCCAGTCTCCTCTAGGGCTATCATATAGTGCCATCATGAGAGAGTATTTGGGACTGCTTAATTCAGATAATGACCCAATTCCACAGTAAATCATTCTCAGCGCAATATCACTGAGAGTTTTGGAAAATGGGTTAAGTTCGGACACTTTGGTGGCAGGTTTGAACTTCTCGGGCAGTTCGGGCTTGTTCCATTTAAGCCAGTGATCCTTTAATTCTGCTTTATTGTGTTGAAGATAGCTGGCGATATGAACCCATTCCTCAAGTAGGTGAAGACATGCAGCAACAAAATCAGGATCGACCTTTATCTTCTTTCCTTCGATCGTAGTGGGGAAGAAAGTGTCATCTTTATCGCTGAAAGTGGCATTTTTGTAAAATTTAACAACCCGACTCGGATTGAACCGTTGGGGACATGCAGTTAGGAACTCTGTCAAGTTCTCTCTGATTAGCTTTCTAGCAATTACTTTAGCAATTTCCTCATTTGCGGTGATTGAGAGAAAATTATTCCAGTTTAGAATTTTCTCCTTCGCAACTTGAGGTATTAAAGTCTGTCGATCGATGACCTTGGTCGTTTCCGCTAACTGAAATAGTTCATCTTGGGAAGTCTCTTCAGTGAAGATAATGTTTTCTGTATTCTCAGGGACACTGGCATCCATGATATGGATCTTGCTTTTCATCCTAAACTGGAGAGGAGTGATCGAATATGAAGATCTTGGAATGAGCCTTAGAGATATGTTGACTAGATTGATAGGCTGTATGTGTGGAATTCAAGAAGACAACATAATGGGTTTAAGGGGTTTAGAACCGTCGGCCGAGATTGAAACCCTTCTTTGTAATGGACGACTAAGATTAAAGTTGACGTTGCAATCTATTTGAATCGCCTGGTACACTATGTAGCAGGTATGGTAACACGATGTGGCATTGGGTAATGCGCCGTTGTACTGATGCGCATTTAATATGATTTGCCGCGAATATCTTTGCGACGATGGAAATTGCACTTCGCCTTTGGTAGTTTTCTCTCTCCTTGAGCTGTGTCATGAGGATATGAGATGATCCACCCGGTATCTCATAGGAAGAAACAGAGCTGCTACTCCTTTGCATACTGAGACTCTTTTCCCCATGAATAAAGATCCTGACAGTTTTCTTCCTGCTGCGATTAGTCCATTTTTGAACATTGCTCCTGAACAATGATGACTTCTGAACATCTGATTGATTGAGACAATGGTCTATTGATGTTTCCTGAAATCATAGACATTTGACCTAGTGGCTATCTCCTAGTAGCGATTTACACCAAAAGATGAATGAGTATTGAATCCCTCCTTCATTCCTTTTGACATTGATCTAATAAGTCATTTCATTGCTTACCGAGGACGTGGCAGTGCCAGAAATGACTCATGTTTCCTTATAAATGCTCTCTTGAGAAGGCAGAAATTATAGAATCAGCGACTCCATTCATCTTTTCTCTTAACCATATCCTTTCCTTAAAATGGTTGAACCGATGAATATTGCGGATGAGATGGCTAGAATTACCATCGTCCGAAACAAGGTCTTCGATCATCAAAGGCTGTATGTTGAATGTTTTAGATTACCAGAGGATGTGTACCACCAGACTATTAACCTCTTGGAGAAGAATGGCTTGGACCGCTACCTGTCGGTACGACCGACTGCTTTCCAGTAGGATCTGCTCAGGAGGATGCTTTATGAGTCTACTGTCTCATAGGATGAGATCACATACAGTCTCAATGGAGTTGATTTTACCCTGTCTGCAGACTTCTTATCTCGGGAGTTCTTGTTGCCACATCATGGTACTCCGGTTTTGCACTATCGAATCGATGAGACAGCTCCTGAATGGACGTCATGGTGGGAGTGGAGGTGTACTGATCAGGTTTTCAATCCGGAAGTTCCTTGCGCCAACTTTCGTCCACGACTCTTGATGTTGTTTGACATTATTAACCAGCTGGTGCTCTGTAACCCTCGGGTACAGACAAACTTCTCTCCACCTGTTTGGACAGCAATGATGGCTTTCGAAGATCAAGCTGTGGTTGACTGGGCCGCTTTCATCTTTGATCGTTTGAAGATAGCTATGCAGGATCTGCTGAATGAGCCCATTCCCTATAGCGTGCAACTGAGCTGGCTCCTAGAGAGGCGAATCCCCTTTTTGGCTGAGGGTACGTCAGGTTCGCGACTGCGGCCAACTGACTATTACATCTACAAACCTTGCTGACGGATGAGTTGTCCTCAGCTGCCATTTGACTTCGGCTACTTAACAGTTCGTGATGTGTGATAATTTAGTATTTTTACCAACTTATCTAGTTGTTCTTTGGCTAATTGAGCGATGTTTAGATTGTTTTATGCGTATTTTTGTGCATGAATTGGTTTTTGTTCTCGTAATGTCGTGATTGGTGAGTTATGCTGGTTTTTAGTCGGAAAAAGGGAGAAGCAGGAATTGCTCAAAGTTCCAGGGCCACGTCGATCGATGCCAGGGGCATGTCGATCGACAAAGGCAATTCAGTGGACGATCGATGAAGAGATTGAAGAGAGATCGACGAAGTGTTTTCAAGGCCCGTCGATCGACGAGATTTCTCCATTGATCGATGCGGCGACGGGTTTTCCTAATCTGATCCTGATTTGAAGATAGAGACATATCTAATCCTAGATACTGTTTGATACATCTTTCACTATTATAAATGGCCATGTAAAATTCAAAATTAAGGGTGGAAATCAGTATAACAATTAAGAGATTTTAGAGTTGAAGGTTTTAGAGATTTCCAAGAGCTTTTTAGATTTATGTTTGAAGACAGGTTTTTGTGGGAAGACATCTACACCCAAGTCTTTATGCAATTCATATTTTTCTTCATCACTATGATTTTATTCATGCATATGTGTAGCTAAATCTCTCTTCAGATTCTAGGGTTTCGAATTATCAATGTATGCATGTGTGATTAATTTAATTATTTTCCCTTTCCCATCGTAGTTTGTGAATCTGTGCTTATTCATAATCTTGAGTTTGCTGGCCACATCTTAGGATTAATTAGTTGAGAACTTGAGACGTAACTGTAATGGTTTTCAATGGAAAGAGATTTTCACAATATAATTTGATTTCTTGTCGTAACTGAAGGAGATAAATTATAGGAATAGATCCATAGAATTATGGAGTTAACTAATTCATCTTCAAACCGAGCGGAGTTAGGTAATTAATTAATCTACTTTATGAATTGTCCAACAAAGAAGCTCATAATACTTTTCTGATGTTTCACTACGAAGAGGAATTAAATTGGGAATTAATCAATTCATTCATACATGTCATACTTGATAGGTAGATATCCCTGGAATCTGTACTTCTTATAATCGTTTCATCAAAAGTCTTTTATTTTTCTGTTTGATTTTAATTTGCAAGCATTACGATTTTCGAAATAAACGAAACCAAAATTTGATTTTTCCTAACCAGAATTTTGAGAACTTTTGATTTAGTATTTAAGGTTTTTCGTTACTTCTTTCCCCTGGGATTCAATAATTTTATTTGCCACTATATTATTAGCTTTGCTAAGTCACTAGTAAAATAATTTGGTGATCAAATTTTGGCGCCGTTGCCGGGGAAAGAATGGAAATAATCTTACTATTAATTCTGTGATTGAAATACTGATTTAGGTTGTAATTTTCATACTCGTATTTGAATTTTCGTGAGTTTCGTTATTTACGTTGATCGACGTCAAATCGCCGTCGATCGATGCAGTTATTGTGTCCGCGTCGATCGACACCCATTCATCATCGATCGATGCCGTCGTGTTTTCAGAATTCTAGTTTTTTTTATTATTCAGTTGTTTTGGTTTATTTTCCGTTTACCTCACTACCTCCTTTGTTGTACAAGTAGTGCATGAGTACGAGAGCTAAAAGAAAGGACCCGCTCTATTATCATCCGGACATCGAAGCTACGTGTAGAAAGATCCGAAGGAATAAGCGTGCCCTAGAAAGTTCAACCGATCAAACAATGGCAGACAACGTACCACTGCCGGACCATGTACCGCAGCCTAACATACCACAGCAAAATCGATCAACCACCTCCACCAATGCTGATTGCAAAGGAACAAGTTGTTCTTCTCCACGAAGTCCAAGAGATGAGAGCCCAACTCCTACAGCTGAACCTCGACAGGGATAATCGATGGCCCCGCTACCGTCCACTGTTCGAAGACAACCCTGATGATGGAGAAGATGATGACCAGGGATCAGCCGGATGAATCTGACGACAAGGAAGAAGAGAAGGCTATGCAGAACCGATACAAACCTCGATTCAAGGAGACAGACTTCAGAGTTGGCATAAACGCCAACAACTTTGAGCTAAAAACTGGATTGGTGCAGATGGTGCAACAAAATCAATTTGGAGGAAGAGCTACTAAAGATCCTTATGCACATCTCGATAAGTTTCTTATGCTCTGTAATACTGTCAAGATCGGAGGAGTCAGTAAAAAAACCATCCGAATGCGTCTGTTCGCATTCTCTCTGAGGTATAAGGCACAATCCTAGTTTACTGCACTCGATAAAGGAAGCATCAGTACATGGACAGAGCTAAGGAATGAATTCCTGGAAAATTTCTTCCCTCGAAACATCATCAGACAAAGAAGGAAGGAAATCATCAGATTCGCTCAAAATCCTGATGAGAGCTTCAACGAGGCGTGAGAGCGATTCAAGGAGCTACTGAGATCTTTCCCAGGACATGGCTTTCCGCCAGGAAAACAGGCTGAAGCATTCCACGAGGGACTCAATGAGAAAACCGTTGAGTTGGTGGATACCACATTGGGAGACACCATCATGAAGAAAAGCGGAAAGAAAGCTATGGAATTCTTCCAAATGATGGTGAACAAAACTCAACGGTGGTCCTCAAGTCGACATCGGCCTGTGAAAGCGGTCGAGAAAGTGGTGGAGAGAGTTGCCGAACAACCTGATTTGGCAATCGAGCTGAAAAAGCTAAAGGAAGAGTTCGCTTCACTGAAGCAGGAGAAAACAGTTGCTGCAGTTGAGCCAGTACAAGCTCCACCTGAAGGGGATTGTGCCGACGTAAACTTCATCCAAAGGGGTGGTTATCAAAACAACTACCGTGGAGGATATTAGCAACACAATCAACAGCATAACCAGCTCTACACCTATAATCACGCAAGGAATCACCCCGGATTTCCCTATGCGAACAATCAAGCCGCAGAGCAGCCACCACCTGGATTTGCAGTGCAAGATGGAGCAGTGGTGGAGAAGAAGAAGCCAAATCTCGAGGAGATTTTGGCTAAATTCATGCAAGGGTCCACTGACTAAGTGACCAAATTGGAGCAAGAAATCTCGGGCGTGAACACTAAAGTTGATCAGGTGTAGAAGCATGTGCAAATTATAGAAAATCAGGTCAGCTTGATTGCCGATGCCCTCGGAGCTCAACACAAGCCGGGACAACTCCGGAGCAACACTCAGGTTAACCCTAAGAATCAGAATAAGAGGAACCAAGTGAATGCCATAACTCTGAGAGGGGGAAAATCGTATGAAGGGCCAAAGCAGGCAGGGGAAGACACCCGGGAGGACAAAGAAGCCGAGCAGGACAAAGGAGCCATCGCAGATGCATTCCCGTTGATCGACGTGGGATCTACGTCAATTGATGCTGCTCAGAAGGGTCCGTCGATCGACGCTGATCCACGTCGATCAACGCCAGTGCCCAGTTTGCCTCCGAAAAGGCCCCCTCTGCCCTTTCCGCAGTGGTTTGCCAAGACAAAGATGAACGAGAGGTATGCACGCTTCTTGGAAAATATGAAGAAGGTGCACATCAACATTCCATTGGTTGAAGCCCTGCGAGAGATGCCCGGAACATTAAATTCCTGAAAGACATGGTAGCCCAGAAAAGACCCTTCATGGAGCACGAGACAGTAAATCTCTTCGAAGAATGCAGTGCCACAATTCAAAAGAAGATGCCAATCAAAAGAGAGGATTCGGGCTCCTTTACGATCTCTTTCGTAATTGGAGGGGAGACTTTTGGAAAAGTCCTCTGTGATTCTGGAGCATCAATCAATTTAATGCCGTTGTCTATCTCCAAGCAGTTGGAGATCTGGAATATCAAGCCAACAACCATATCACTCCAGATGGCCGATCGTTCGGTGTCCTACCCGAAAGGCATTGTAGAAGATGTGCTGGTGAAGGTAAATGATTTCATTATCCCAGCCGATTTCGTGGTGCTTGATATGGAGGAAGATCGGAATATTCCCCTGATTCTGGGACAACCATTCTTGAAGACTGGAGGGGCATTGATTGACATTCGAGATGGCAAACTGACCTACAGGGTTAACAATGAGTCGGTCACATTCTCAATCCATAAGGCCATGCAGAAGCACAATGAAGGGAGCTACCAAGAAGAATGCCACATGATCACCTATTTCAACCCGATGATTTCTTCTCCCTTCTCCTCTCTCAAAAGTGAGCCGGATTTTCTGGAAAACTGCCTACATCACTCGCTGTTCTCATCAACAAATCTAGAAGAAGCAGGCGAGGAGATTTTGGATCTGGTCATGGACCTGGATGTGCTTGAGGAGATAACTCAGGAATAGGAAAATAAGAGGGAGCGACTACCATGTCGGTACAGCCAGAACAAACTAGGAAAACGTGGGAGAAAGACCACGTCGATCGACGCCGGAATATCGTTGATCGACGCCACCTCAAAGTCTATGTCGATCAATGCAAAATTCATGTCGATCAATGCTGGAAGGAATTCAGATGCGAAGTTTTCATCAATAGAGAAAGTGCGACGTAGAAAAGGGATTGCCACAGTTTCAACCACGTCGATCGACGCTCAAGGCACGTCGATCGATGCCCAAGATCTGGGAAAGCAGCCATCCAACTCTGATCCGCCGACTCTGGAACTCAAGACGCTTCCGGCGCACCTCAGGTATATTTTTCTGGGTTCTAACGACACTTACCCTATTATTGTCTCTGTCTATCTTACACAGGGGGAGTTGGATAAATTATTTCGAGTTCTACGGAAATACAAGTCTGCCATTGGATGGACTTGGATGGACTTTGGGAGATATCAAGGGAATCAGCCCTTCACTTTGCATGCACAAAATCATCCTTGAAGAGGACACCACACCAAAGAGACAAGCACAGCGATGACTGAATCCCATCATGCAAGAAGCCGTAAAGAAGGAGGTTCTCAAACTCCTAGACCATGGCATGATATATCCGATTTCCGATAGCAAATGGGTGAGCCCCACACAAGTAGTAGCCAAGAAAGGGGGGATGCAGGTAGTAAAGAATGATGATGGAGAGGAAGTGGCAACAAGACCAGTCACGGGATGGCGATTTTGCATTGACTATCCAGCCTTGAACACCGCCATGTGCAAGGATCACTTTCCTCTTCCTTTCATTGATCAAATGCTTGATAGATTATCCGATTACCCTTTCTATTGTTTTCTTGATGGTTACTCAGGGTATAACCAGATAGTTGTGGTGCCAGAAGATCAGCACAAGACAACATTCACCTGTCCTTACGGATGCCGTTTGGATTGTGCAATGCACCGGAAACCTTTCAAAGATGCATGATGGCAATCTTCTATGACTTGATCGAACAAATCATAGAGGTATTCATGGATGATTTCTCAGTTTTTGGTAGCTCATTTGATGTTTGCTTGCAGAATCTGGCTACCATATCGGAGAGATGCACCGAGACAAATATATGCCTCAATTGAGAGAATTTCCACTTCATGGTGCGAGAAGGAATCGTGCTGGGACATCGAGTATCAGCTGAAGGACTACAAGTGGACCGAGCCAAAGTGACAGCCATCGAAAAGATGCCGCCACCAACAAGTGTCAAAGCAGTCAGAAGTTTTCTTGGTCATGCCGGATTCTACAAAAGATTCATCAAAGACTTCTCAAAGATATCGCGGCCTTTGTGCAACTTGTTGGAGAAGGATGTGTCATTTGTCTTCGACGACGACTGCCTGCAGGCCTTTGAAAAGCTGAAGGAGGCATTACTGACAGCACCGGTGTTGACTTCTCCGGATTGGAGCGAGCCGTTCATTCTGATGTGCGTCGCCAGCGACTATGCAGTTGGGGCAGCTTTGGGGCAGCTGAAAGGAAGGCTCTTTCATGTGATTCACTATGCCAGCAAAAGCATGAATCCGGCTCAGTGCAACTATACCACCACAGAAAAGGAAATGCTCGCAGATGTGTATGCATTTGACAAGTTTCGGTCCTATCTGATAGGTTCAAAGACGATCGTCTACACCGACCATGCAGCCATCAAAGACCTTTTCGCGAAGCAAGATGCCAAGCCCAAATTGATCCGATCGATACTTTTGCTACAAGAGTTTGATTTGGAGATCAAAGACAGAAAAGGGAGTGAAAATGTGATTGCAGACCATTTGTCACGATTAGAGCCACCAGTCGAAGGGGATGATCAGCTGATGAGGATCCGAGAGACATTCCCCGACGAACAGATCTACGCTATTAAGGATTTGAGGGAGACATACGAGTCAAAAACACCATGGTATGCAGATTTTGTCAATTATCTGGTGGTCGGCGTTCTTCCACCGGATTCTTCCCCATATGCAAAGAAGAAGTTTCTGCATGACGTCAGATTCTACTATTGGGAGGATCCCTACCTTTGGCGTAGATACACTGACGGCGTCATTCGTCGTTGTGTGCCTCAATCCGAGTGGCAACAAATCTTTGAGGCCTGTCATTCATCTCCTAGCGGCGGTCATCATGCAGCCAACCGGACAGCATTCAAAATCCTTGCGAGCGGATTCTATTTGCCTTCCATCTACGAGATCTGCCGTGGGTGAATTACGAGCTATGATCATTGCCAGAGGATCGGCAACATTTCGCAGAGGGATGAGATGCCACAGATCCCGGTGACTAAAGTTGAAATCTTTAACATATGGGGGATCGACTTCATGGGTCCTTTTCCACCATCTCAAGGGTTCTCATACATTCTACTGGCAGTGGACTACGTGTCGCGATGGGATGAAGCTGTTCCAACAGCCACCAATGACTCCAAAGTCGTCATCAAGTTCCTTCAGAAGCTCATGACAAGATTTGGAACGCCAAGAGCCTTGGTAAGCGATGGGGGATCACACTTCTGTAACAAATGGCTTGCCTCTCTTCTTGCTAGATACGGAGTCAAGCACCGCGTTACCACCCCATATCATCCTGTCCAATCGAGAAATCAAGCAAATCTTTGAGAAAACAGTGAAGCAGCGAAAAGATTGGGCAGCAATACTTAATGATGCACTTTGGGCATACCGCACCGCCTACAAAACCCCATCGGGACGTCTCCATATCTGCTCATCTTTGGAAAGTCATGTCACCTCCCTGTTGAGTTGGAGTACAAAGCTTGGAGAGCAGTGAAAGAGCTGAATCTGGATTGGAAGACGGCTGCAGAAGAGCGCGCCATGGAATTGAATGAATTGGAAGACTTTCAGGATGAAGCTTACGAGAACAATGTCATTTACAAGAAGCGAGCAAAGAGATTCCACGACAAAGGGATTTGCTCTCATGTTTTTCATTCAGGTGACAAAGTCCTCCTCTTCAAATCCCGTCTCCGCTTCATGCCCGGAATGTTGCAGTCAAAGTGGGCTGGACCATACACCGTGATCTATCAATTTCTGAACGGTGTAGTCGAGCTGGCTGGCCAAGATGGGAAGAACTTCAAGGTGAACAGGCAGAACCTTAAACCGTACTACACCCCACTCCAAGTCGGAGCGGTGGAGAAGTACTACTTGAATTGCCCATGAAAGTCCAGGTATTGTCGAGCTAGCGACATTAAACCAAGCACTGGTTGGGAGGTAACCCAACAATTTACTGCTTTTCTTACTTCTGTTATTTCAATTCAGTCAATTTGAGTCAATAGGTCGTAGAATCAATTTTTGTAATTCTTTTCGAGTCACTGCTCTGTTCAGGTCTGCGTTGATCGACACCAGACTCACGTAGATTGACATAGAACCAGCATCGATCGACGTGAGCTTCTGGACCTCATTGATCGATTCAGAACCAACATCGATCAATGCGGGGTATTCAGAGGCGCGACAGACGGGTTTTTAAACCTAGTTTCCTCATTCTTTTCCTCACAAAACACACTCGCACGACACTCTTTCTCCCCCACACAGCCATCCTCGAATTTTTTCTCTTCAAACTCGTCGCTCCAATCTATGGTATGTATCCTAGACCCTTCCACTTCGATTATTTCATGAGTTGTGAATGATTTGAGCATGATTTTGATGAAAATTTGACCTTGAAGCCCTAGTTTCAATTTTTGCTTTTTTGTCGATTTCATTGCAAATCTTCATGATTATTCGATTTGGGTAGTTGTTCGAGTCGATATACTTGCTTTTGGTGAGATTGTAGCATTGGAATTGATTGAATACGACTCTTGCTTGTTTGAGGATAATTCCAATTGGGGATGATTTTGTAGTCCTGCTATTTTGGGGTGAAATTCTTTAAACTTAGGATGAAATATGCTCTGTTTGGATGTCAATTGCATGAATGTTGAATCAATTTTGCTTGGGTAGATTCATTTTGAGGCTAATTGCATATATTTGTTTTTGGTGAATTTGGAAATTTTGGTGAAGTACTTTGAATATTTGTTGACAATTTTTTCTTCTATCCTTGCAGACAAAAATGACATTTCGCCCTACTTTTGCCAATAAAGCAGCCGAAAAGAGGTTCCGGAAATTCTCTGGTGAAGAATTCACAGTCCGACAGACTCTATCCCCGTGCTCAGAAACGATGAACATGTTGGGTATCAGACGAGATGTGGTGACCCTGTTGGAGTGAGTCAAATGGGATTCATGGATGACCAAGCCGGTGGCTGACCTACCCATCGCTTGTGTTGGAGTTTTTGGCGTCACTCCATGTCTACGATGTTCAGTCGGAGTCAGAGCTAACCACCATCTCCTTCCAACTTCTGAACAAACCCTATCAGCTGCCAAGTGAGACGCTTGAGGAAATTTAGGGTGTCCCCAAAACTGGCATCGGGTTTCTTCCCCCAAATTTTGACATGGCCGGGTTTTGGAGCCAAATTGCAGCCGAGGCAAAGGGGGATGTGAGAGAGTTTGATTCAGGAAACATGAAGGCATCCTCCATCGACAACCCCGTGTTCCGTTATCTTCTGCGGTGCATGGGGGTGTCTATCACCGGCCGACATGAGAGCGCCAAAGTGAGAGTGGGGGAGCTCTACGCCATCTACTGCATGCTGACAGGAGAGGAGTTCAGCTTCGCAGCACTGATCATAGACCACTGGAGGCACCAGGTCAAGGCCTCCAAGGGCAACATTTGGAGCGGGGGATTGATTACCCCGATTGCGGAGCATGTGGGGATCGACTTGGTCGACATTGAGGTACTCGAGGACAACCGAGGCCTCAGCGCTTCGCACCTCAGCCGAATGCTGATGCTCTCGCCCCAAGAAGGCGGCTTGTCTTTGAGGATGTCCAACGGGGACAAGTTTCCACTATCGCAGAGGGCACTCACGCGTGTCACCGATTATCACTTCTGTGATAATTGGTTGATGAGCACACCCGCCCACATGAGGCTGATGGTTGGATCCCGTGGAGGGCCCGACACCTCCAGACTCCTTCACAGACTGTAGACACGGCCGGACCAGCAACCCCCAGAAGAGGATGCCGAGGATGAGGAGCCCGAGGATGAGGGGCATGATGGGGGAGCAGAGGAGATTCCAGGCAGGACCGGTGGAGCCTCGTCCAGCCACTTTGTGGGAGGATCTTCTTCCTCCGAGATGGATCTGGAGACAATCTACCAATTCATGCAGCAGCAGGCTGCTTTGCATGCGGCGGAGCACACCCGGCAAGCTGAGTTCCACCAGCATGTGACCTCGAGGCTCAACACCCTCGACAGTCAGATGCAGCATCTCCTTCTGAACACCCAACCTGACTCCGTCTACCTCCGCAGCTAGCGTGAGCGCCAAGACCGCCGTCGGAGACTTCCCATCTGGCCATCCCCCGATGTGGTTATGGAGGATCCTCCAGAGGAGGAATGAGGTACCGTTTCTCTTTTCCCATCTAACTTGCAAACATGTCCACTCCTTTGAGTGAAACAAGTTTGGGGGGATGAGGATCGGAAATGGGAAACGTTTGCATTGTTTATTTCATTTACTGCTTTATTTTATTTTTTTATGATTTTTGTGTTTCATTTTTTTTGTTTTCTTTTCATTTTTGTTTTTTCTGAACCATCAACATCCTTGTTTTTTTGCCGCAATGTGAACAATTGCCCTTTTCAAGACTTTTCACTCAAATTAGTATTTTGAACTCTTGATTTGTGGTACTAGTTCTGAATTGTATAGTTTTGAGAATTGTTTTAGGAGCTTTTGAACATAGGGAAGTCGGAACTACTTTTGATTATGTTGGTGTTGAAAATATGACTTGTCTTTCCTTGAATGAAAATTGTTGGTTGATAATTGAGATATTTGTTGATTGAGAATGAAAATCTGTGTGATAGAGTAGCCGATGATAGGAGCTGTTTTGCCTGATGAGTTGATCATTGAAATATAAATCCTTGCATGATAACTGTTCAAAGTTTGGTAATTATTGAGGAGTAACAAAATTTTAACCCTGTGTAAAAATTTGAGCCTTTCTTTTCGTTTGATGAGTGACAAGGTTTTTAGACTTACTTCCTAGAATTTGACAAATTTCTCTCTTGAGGTTGTATTAAGTGTGGTATTAGGGTGAAAATGATTTTAGGCATGTTCTTTCGTAGCCCATCTCCCATACACTAACCTTTAATTTCCACTTGTAGCCCCTTTGAGCCTTGAATAAATTTTTCTTTGTTTAGAAGGGTTGATGAATAAAAGGAGTCTGATTTATTTGATGGTGTGAATTGTGGGATTGTGATATGAGGCTGTGTGCAAGAAATAGGGATTCCCATGGGTAAATTAAGAAAAGTGAACATTAGTGAAAAAAAAAAGAAGAAGAGAAAAAAAATGAGAAAAAAATGAAAAAATTCATATGTTGTAGTTCACGAAAGTTTCAAACAAGTTCTAAGGGACCCTGAAAATTATAAAAGAGAAGGAACAAGGTTGTGCGAGAGAAAGAAAAAAAAAATTATGTGGTTATGATATGCTTGGATTTTTGGGTTTGATTGTAATATTTTGAGTCACTTAGCAAAATATATCCCACCTTTTAGGTAAGCCACATTACAACCAAACTAAGACCTTTCTGATTCCTTGAAAAGCCACACTAACAAGCAGTGGAGAGATGAGAAATTTGTCAAACTTATGGTGAGGTGAACTAAAACCTTGAGTGAGTGAAACACAAACCCTTTACTTGTTGAGCGATGAGTGAAAACACTGCCCGGTGAGGTTCCTCCTCAATAATTTAACAATGAGAATGTGTTTGGATTGCATTATTTATATGAATGAGTGATACTTGGATTGCAAAAGAAGCTTGTGAGGCATTGCACACTAGTATCTGCATTTGATTTGATTTCTTTTCAGCGAATTGATCAAGGACGATCAATGGTTTAAGTCTGGGGGAGTTGATAAGTTAGTTAATTTTACCAACTTATCTAGTTGTTCTTTGGCTAATTGAGTGATGTTTAGAATGTTTTATGCGTATTTTTGTGCATGAACTGGATTTTGTGCTCGTAATGTCGTGATTGGTGAATTATGCAGGTTTTTAGTCGAAAAAAGGGAGAAGCAAGAATTGCTCGAAGTTCCAGGGCCACGTCGATCGACACCAGGGGCACGTTGATCAACGAAGGCAATTCAGTGGACGATCGACGAAGAGATTGAAGAGAGATCGATGAAGTGTTTTCAAGGCCCATCGATCGACGCCCAATTTCCATCAATCGACGCGAGTTCTTCTAGGCCATCGATCGACGGGATTTCTCCATTGATCGACGCAGCGACGGGTTTTCCTAATCTGATCCTGATTTGAAGATAGAGACATATCTAATCCTAGATACTGTTTGATACATCTTTCACTATAATAAAAAGCCATGTAAAATTCAAAATTATGAGTGGAAATCAGTATAGCAATTAAGAGATTTTAGAGTTGAAGGTTTTAGAGATTTCCTAGAGCTTTATAGGTTTATGTTTGAAGACAGGTTTTTGTGGGAAGACATCTACACCCAAGTCTTTATGCAATTCATGTTTTTCTTCATCTCTATGATTTTATTCATGAATATGTGTAGCTAAATCTCTCTTAAGATTCTAGGGTTTCGAATTATCAATGTATGCATGTGTGATTAATTGAATTATTTTCCCTTTCCCATCGTAGTTTGTGAAATTTGTGCTTATTCATAATCTTGAGTTTGCTTGCCACATCTTAGGATTAATTAGTTGAGAACTTGAGACGTAACTGTAATGGTTTTCAATGGTAAGAGATTTTCACAATATAATTTGATTTCTTGTCCTAACTGAAGGAGATAAATTATAGGAGTAGATCCGTAGAATTATGGAGATAATTAATTCATCATGAGACCGAGCGGAGATAGGTAATTAATTAATCTACTTTATGAATTGTCCAACAAAGAAGCTCATAATACTTTTATGATGTTTCACTATGAAGAGGAATTAAATTGGGAATTAATCAATTCATTCATACATGTCATACTTGATAGGTAGATATCCCTGGAATCTGTACTTCTTATAATCGTTTCATCAAAAGTCTTTTATTTTTCTGTTTGATTTTAACTTGCAAGCATTACGATTTTCAAAATAAACAAAACCAAAATTTGATTTTTCCTAACCAATATTTTGATAACTTTTGATTTAGTATTTAAGGTTTTTCGTTACTTCTTTCCCCTGGGATTCCATAATTTTATTTGCCACTATATTATTAGCTTTGCTAAGTCACTAGTTAAATAATTTGGTGATCAATGTGTCCTTTCTATTTTCTGTAACTCTTAAGTGTATGAACTGTGTACTCATTATGACTTTAATGAACAGTTCCCCCTTTATCTGCTGCATCATCCAACTTTTGAACTTATCTGCCTTTACTGAACATTCGTACTACTCAATCAATTTTGATTTTGTCATTCGTCTATTTTGATTGATCGAACAAACACCTGTATCATCTGAGTTGGCCAGCATAGTGTTGGGATTATATACTGAAAGCATATATGATTAGGTGTTTTGTACACTGGTCTTCATATATGTGTTGCTACAACAATGCTCGTTGTCTGAGAAACAAACATACAACGAACCATAATATCCTATTATCTCGCCTATAAGGATGATCATATGGTGTGTAGGAGATCATAGAGGATCATATGAGTCGTTTGACCTAGCGAGATATAAATAGTATCACAGCTGAGACAGTCCCTGGATAGGCTGTCGGTCTAAGCTGCGGCACATCGGTTCATAAGTGGGCTTATCCTAGCTACTTGATGTGTCGGTACATGGTTATGTATTGATGGGATCAACAGTGGGATGTACCATTCTCATTGACATATGAATGAGCCAGATCCCTAACATACTTCCTATGATCTTAAACCTAACTGAAGGATAAGGGGCACACACAGATTGACCACACTTTGATTTACTAGAGTGGCGAGTCTTACATGTACTCTAATACTTGTATTTTGGGTGTTGGAAATATGTGTGTGGCCTGCTTAGGCTGGACGTTTAGGTAAGCATATCCATTTCAGGATGGTGACATTCCCTGAGGAGCTCACAAGGTTCATTATGCTAAACCCTGCTGGTTGAATTATTTAATTCAGGCATAAGTGAAAAGGAGTGAGTGGTATTACTCAGAAAATAAGAGATTAATTAATTGTGGCTGATTGTCATAAGCCAAATTAATTAATGAATGTCTAAAACCTTAAATATGTGGATCATGTTAGTTTGGTGCAACCCGTTCCTAATAACGTGGTAATAAAGGGGCGAGTCAGCATTGTTACCATGGTGAAGGTTAAAACAATGTTTTATTAATTAATTATGTTCTGGGTTGAACAAGGAAGGATTAATTAATAAAGAGGGCCCACTTTATTATTTGCATCTGGTCCCTGGTCTGGCCCATGAATTGCTCACAGCTCATTATGGTTAGGGTTTCTCAAAACCCTAACACTATATAAAGGCCTTCTCTCTATCAGATCAACTAGGGTTTTTTCAGTATATTGAAAATTGAGAGAGAGTGGCGGCGGGTATCCGGAAGGGGAGAAACTGATCGATTTCTCCAGATCTATGATTCAACTTGGTAGATAATACTCACCAGATTTCCAAGGAGCAAGGGAACAGATCAGAAGATCAGATCTGTAGGAACAACTATCCATCGCCGGCGTTCTATCTCAGATCTAAGGTTATTTCATCATTATTGGCTCCGATCTAGATCTGTAGATCAAACGGTGAAATCAGGTATTTTCTAAATCCATCATCTGCAATTAATTTTGTAGGAGCATGCATAGGATCACATGGTTTACTTAATTGAAATTTGTTCCTGGTATCCTAAGAACGATCCTTGGCAAGAAATTCATTAATGGCAACTCGTGTTGTCCATCGTAGACTCAAACCCTACAATTGGTATCAGAGCCAGGTTCATGTTCTTAGGCTCTATCTTGGATAGATTGAAATTAAATAAATATGTATGTTCATGGATGGATTTAAATTGTCGTGGATGATTTTGTTCTCGTGGCCATCTCATTTTTGGATCTTTTTTTACCACGAGAAAATCCGTGCTTAGATTTGATAGGAAATCATGTAATAGATCTAGATCTATTTTTTTTTGTATTTTCTTTATTATTCAAATCTGTAAAATTTGAGATCCGGAAGAATGAAGACACGAAGAACACAGTCAAGAACACGTGACAATTTCAGCATCGGTCCAGATTCAGCCCTAGCCATGGCAGGATTCAGCCGCCGCTGGCGCCGGCGACGGCAGCTGCAGCGGCCGTGGGTGGCGGCGGCGCGGCAGAACTTGGTTCTGCTGTGTGGCAGGGCCGCGCCCGTCTCATTCCCTCTCGTGCAGAACCGGCGATGGTCGGGGAATGCGCACGACGAACATGGTGGTGATGCGAGCAGGCGACGGCGCAGTGGTGCGCAGATCCGGCAGCGTGCTTGGCCTGCGCAAACTCCTCGCATCGTGGTTCTGCTGCGACTGTTCCTGGTTCGTGAACATATCTCTAACGGTGGCCGGCGACGCGCGGTGGTGCTCACTCAACGGTGTGAGTCTGCGAGCGGGCGGCGCTGCAGGTGTCCTGCGGTCTGCGACGTCGATGGCGGCTCCCTCTAGTGCGAAAGCTACTGCTGCGTCGGCTGCTGTACAGGACTGAGATGGCAACGCAGCAGGAGCCATGGCTGGCTGGGCTGTACTGCGACGCGGCTGGTGGCGATCGCTGGGGCGAACTCCGGCAGTGGCGGCGCCGGAAAGACGGCTGGGGCTGAGGGCTGAAGGGTGGCGGCTAGGGTTTCCTGGCTAGGGTTTGTGGCTACTCGGGCCGGAGCTCGGGCTCGAAGGCGGCCCGCTGACCTGAAATTAGGGTTTTGCTGTCCTGTTTGGGCCTGAAACCCTAATTTAAGCCCAAATTGCTGTTGATGCAATTCAAATCAGATTTCAAGTCCAACGGAGACCCAGTTTGAAGATCTGTACTGAAAATAAATCTTGTAATAGTTAGATTTAATTATTTTCAGTTGTAATCGCATCTGAGGGGCCACGAGAATTTATTTGTTTATTTATTTATTCTCGTAATGATGTGATTTATTATTTGCTCACTAGTAAATAATAGGAAGCATGATTATTTGCTTTAATTATTTATTGTTATAAGCATGTTGCAATTTAATTTTTGAGCATGTCTTATGTGATTTATTTTATGTTTTAAATTGTGTTTATAAATTCCGGGATCATATTAATTTATGATGGAATTTTGGGTGTGACATAATTTATGGAAACATAAAATAATGTGTACGCATGAAACCTTTAGAATTAAAATACTAAGCTGGATTTTGGTTCTTTTCTAACCAAGATCATTAGACCTCCACAAATACGGCCTCTCATTAGAAGTAATGCATTTCGAAGCGTAAACGTCTACTTCAGTAGCTTGCGTTAGAAATAATTTACTAGTTCTAATGCGATGAGGTTTCTAAATAAAACATTTAGTTTAATATGAGAAGTGGGAGCCTCAGAGCAAACATCTACTTCAGTAGCTTGCATTGAGACAACTTTCACTGGTCTCTAAGATTAATCTAAATGGGATAACAAAGGATGTTAAGGGCAGGACGCGTGGGTCTAGTACGTATGTCGAATCGCCTTTTAATGTCCGGAGTTAGGCTTGTGGTTACTTTGGGTTAGATGTTGTCTGAGCACATCTCATGCATGAGATCCCTGCTCAATATAGGTGAACATGGTCTAAAGATCTCCAATATTAATTTCTTTTGCCGGCGGATACCTGGCATGAAGAGAAATTAAAGGACCTATTTTGGTCTGGTCGAGCGTTAGCCGTAAACGTCTACTTCAGTAGCTTGCGGTGAATTAGCTTGGGCAATTGGAGGGAACAAATTGCATTGTTTTATCTAAAGGTTCTATGCATATTTGTTTCAATTGTTCGTAGTATGTGCTTACTTTAATTCTCTTATGTCTTTTCAGATATGTCTATTATTGCATCGCTCATTAATTCAATCGTACACAATTCCTTGACTGGTCCGAATTTTCCTGGATTGAAAAGTGACATTGTCAAGCTCTTGGATTCATTTGGACATTTGTTTGTTCTGCAAACTCCTTGTCCGAGTTCGCCGACTGATACATCTTCCGAATGAGGAGCGTGCACAGTATCACATGTGGATGTGGTATAATGGCATGGTCAGACAATATATCTTGGCTGGTATGTCAGATGCACTACGTCCTCGTTATAGTGATGTATGGTTTGCGTGTGACATTATGCGACGTCTTGACGTAGAATATGGCAGACTCGATGGACATGCTAGATCCCGTCTTATCAATCGTATTGTAAGACAGAAAATGGGTCAGAACTGTTCGGTACGTGAACATGTGGAATCACTCCTACAGCTCATAGATGAGTACACATTAATGGGAGGTCAAATTGACAATGATGTCAAAATTGACTTGATACTCAACACGTTACCGAAGTCATTTGATGACTTCAGAATCTCTGTTGAGAAAAACAAGAGTGAGTATACTGTTCACAGTCTTCTCAAGGATCTTGTATCAACAGAAGCTTCTTCAGTCTTTTCTGTGAGTCACTCTGATTTGCTTCCAAGTCGAAAGAGTGATGTAAAAGAGAAGAGGAATGAAGGAAGCAGTGGGAGTAGTCTTGCTTTATCAGTTCATTCCAGATCTCTTGCTAAAAGTTCTTCTAAATCGTGTCGTAATGACATGAAGAAGAAGAATATTAAAGGAGAGAACAAAGTAAAGAAAGATAACAAGAAGGACAAATGTTTCAAGTGTGGCAAGAAGGGTCACTGGAAAGTAAATTGTCCAAGTTTGGTAACTAAGGGACAAGGTACGTCATCTTTTGCATTGCTAGTTGAAACCTGTTTGGTATCGGTTTTCTACTCCTTAGTGGGTAGTGGTAACTGAGGTCACTAATCGTGTTTGCTACACTTTGCAGGGAATCAAGCTTAAAGCTTGAAGATAGCGGGATTACCATCTCCAAGATCGATGCTGGAAGTTGCTACTTCAGCTGATGGAGATTTTACTTTGAGTTTATGTTAAAAACTCTGTTTTAATTCAAGTTTCTGAAGAGATGTTGTTTTGGTTTTGATAAACATATTTTTCATCCATTGGATTATCAGTTATTCGATAGAGTTTTTCTATCATAATGAATAACAGTGTTTTCTATTATGGATGTTTATCTCTTCATTACTTGATTACATAAACTATCAGTGTTCTAAGGTATAATGTTAAAGAATCTCTATAGAGATAGGTTACATCAGTCTAAGTAGTTTTAAGTAGTTCATGGAATTATGGATTCAATCCAGGTATTCCCAAGAATGGTACTTATGACAACTACTTAGAGGTATAAGATTATAACCAGGCCTTTTGATAGGCAATTGTATCTCTATAAGTTATTTCGTGTTTGCTCTGGTTTGCTGGTTTGAGTATACTTCCGCAGTTGCCTTAACAGGCATTGATACTGTAATCATTTAAGATTTGGATATGTTTATCTAGTTCACTGCAAGTCTTAGTCTCTTGCTTTAATCAAGAGCGTTCAAGACTAAGGTAGAGAACAAGTTAAACAAGACCGTAAAAATATTATGGTTCAATCATAATGGTATATCTTAAGTGATGGGGTTTTACAGTATCTGGCAGAGCAAAGGGATTGTATCCCAGTTAACTATACCTATTATCCCTCGATTGGGATAGTGTAGGTAAAACGAAATAAAATTCTTTAAAAGTTTATAAGTTATGCCTGCTTTGCCAAATTTTCGGGAAGAGCGCCAAAAGCAGTTGTGTGTTTGCTTGATCTTGTGTCTTCTAAATCAGTTCCAAATACCCTAGCAGACCTTGACTCTGTCAAAAGGGCAATGATGGGAAATTCGGCTGTTAAGCTGATGTAGGAAACTGATTGGCTTGAAGAAAGGTTTAAGCTAATACTGCTTTGTGGGCTATTCCAGGGAAACAAAAAAGATGGTTGCTTTGTGAATCCTAGATACAAGCAAGTTGTATAGGATGAAACCATGAACCCAAATATGAGATTGTTCTCTAACGTTTTAGAGAAGACAATTCAAATCCATCAGGAAATACCCCGTGGCATATTGAGCATACCTTGGAAGGTATGGTACCAATTGCACGGTCACCTGTGTAAGGTGGTAAACCACATATTTATGCACCATTAACTGACAACGTAAAAGGAACATCTTTGCAATGGGAGGTTGCCTTAACAGGGCTAATGGTACTAGTTCGTGGAAACAGTCTCTGGACTTGTTCCCAGCTTAATGAACAACATCGTACTTATCCCTTAAAGCACAACGAAGCTGTTAAGACAAAAGATGTAGTTTAATGACGTCAAGTCATGGATTCAGAAATGAATCAGTAAAGGTTATGGTTGTATATCAGGATCAGTGATTGCCAAATAACTTTCCATTCTTCTTCTACACTATTGGATTTCAAGATTTAATTGGTTTGGTTTAACTCCCATAATTTTCTTTCCTTTTTTCAAATATTATAACCAATTAGGGAGCAGAGCGGTGGTGAGGAGATGAATCATTGAGCGTTAAACAGTCGGATAATCTTGTCAGCACACATATGGTTCCAAATTCCGGTTCCACTTTATCCCAGATTCCCAACTGCAATCCATTACAAGATGCGAAACTTTACTAATCTTTTGTTTTTTCATCTTTTTTAAGAGAGTGCAGATGAAAGGTGGATCCTGAAATTCTTTTCGCATCTATAAAACCCTCTCACTCACTGTCCATGTTTGTTGAGAACAAAATTGCCGGTAAAATGAATCATACAATCGTGAGATGTCTGTCTCTTCTCATTTTCTTCTCCACTTTCGGTATTTCCGGTGCAGAAACATCGCCACCAATTTTTGCAACTTCTCAAACCCTCAACATAACTAGTCGATATTGGAAGGCTCCCACACCACCACTAGTACTGCAGATAAGAAACTCGAATCAAACCGTTCGGCCTCTGTTAGCCGCAGTTCTATTGTTCTTCGCCGCCATGATCTCCACCGCCGGAGGTCTTGGCGGCGGCGGCTTGTTCATACCTATCATCACCATAATCGCTGGACATGACGTGAAAACAGCGTCGACTTATTCGGCTTGCATGGTCACGGGAGGATCCATGGCGAATGTTGGCAGCCACTTAGTGTCGAGAACCGGCACGAAAGTGTTAATTGATTATGATATGGCTTTGTTGCGCCAGCCGTCGCTGCTGCTGGGTGTGAGTTGTGGGGTGGTTGGTCGTCATCTGGATTTCCTTCTTTATGCTGTATCTTCTTCGAGGAAAGGTCACAAACTTTTTTTGTTCATAAAATGTTTTTCCTTCCTTCTTCACTCGGGTAAAAATATATAGAAAATAGAAAGGTAAGAATATGGAATTTATTTTTTCAAAAAAAATCAAAACACAAGAGTTTGATGCAAATTTGCGCTGGGTATTTTCCAGATAGAGGCTTGTGGAACAGGGTACTGGATAATCTCATCGATGCAAATCCCTCTTGCCGTTTTCTTCACCTCATTATGACTTTATTGAACAGTTCCCCCTTTATCTGCTGCAACATCCAACTTTTGAACTTATCTGCCTATACTGAACATTCGTACTACTCAATCAATTTTGATTTTGTCATTCCTCTATTTTGATTGAATGAACGAACACCTGTATCATCTGAGTTGGCCAGCATAGTGTTGGGATTATATACTGAAAGCATATATGATTAAGTGTTTTGTACACTGGTCTTCAAATATGTGTTGCTACAACAATGCTCGCTGTCTGAGAAACAAACATACAACGAACCATAATATCCTATTATCTCGCCTATAGGGATGATCATATGGTGTGTAGGAGATCACAGAGGATCATATGAGTCGTTTGACCTAGCGAGATATAAATAGTATCACAGCTGAGACAGTCCCTTGATAGGCTGTCGGTCTAAGCTGCGGCACATCGGTTTATAAGTGGGCTTATCCTAGCTACTTGATGTGTCGGTACATGGTTATGTATTGATGGGATCAACAGTGGGATGTGCCATTCTCATTGACATATGAATGAGCCAGATCCCTAACATACTTCCTATGATCTTAAACCTAACTGAAGGATAAGGGGCACACACAGATTGACCACACATTGATTTACTAGAGTGGCGAGTCTTACATGTACTCTAATACTTGTATTTTGGGTGTTGGCAATTTGTGTGTGGCCTGCTTAGGCTGGACGTTTAGGTACGCATATCCGTTTCAGGATGGTGACATTCCCTGAGGAGCTCACAAGGTTCATTATGCTAAACCCTGCAGGTTGAATTATTTAATTCAGGCATAAGTGAAAAGGAGTGAGTGGTATTACTCAGGAAATAAGAGATTAATTAATTGTGGCTGATTGTCATAAGCCAAATTAATTAATGAATGTCTAAAACCTTAAATATGTGGATCATGTTAGTTTGGTGCAACCCGTTCCTAATAACGTGGTAATAAAGGGGCGAGTCAGCATTGTTACCATGGTGAAGGTTAAAACAATGTTTTAATAATTAATTATGTTCTGGGTTGAACAAGGAAGGATTAATTAATAAAGTGGGCCCACTTTATTATTTGCATCTGGTCCCTGGTCTGGCCCATGAATTGCTCACAGCCCATTAGGGTTAGGGTTTCTAAAAACCCTAACACTATATAAAGGCCTTCTCTCTATCTTATCAACTAGGGTTTTTCAGTATATTGAAAATTGAGAGAGAGTGGCGGCGGGTATTCGGAAGGGGAGAAACTGATCGATTTCTCCAGATCTCGGATTCAACTTGGTAGATAATCCTCACCAGATTTCCAAGGAGCAAGGGAACAGATCAGAAGATCAGACTTGTAGGAACAACTATCCATCGCCGGCGTTCTATCTCAGATCTAAGGTTATTTCATCGTTATTGGCTCCGATCTAGATCTGTAGATCAAACGGTGAAATCAGGTATTCTCTAAATCAATCCTCTACAATTAATTTTGTAGGAGCATGCATATGATCGCATGGTTTATTTAATTGAAATTTGTTCCTGGTATCCTAAGAACGATCCTTGGCAAAAAATTCATTAATGGCAACTCGTGTTGTCCATCGTAGACTCAAACCCTACACATAGACTGTCACATGCTGATATTGACTTCTCAGATTCTGAGTCTGAATTCTTGAGCATTGTGCACTTTTCAGAAACGTCGTGTCGCATTTAATTCGATAGATATCCTTTGGAATCATCACGTGATTTCCTTTTCATATAAATGTATGCTAGTTTCTGTAGGAATTGAGCGGTCACCTAGGGCTACATTCTTCATATCTTCGACAGATACCATACCTTTTTCGCATTTTCGTGGATATATTTCAAAAGGGAAAATCCTTTGGTAGAGGTAGACATGACTTCTCCAAGAGATGAATCCATTGAGAGAAATAAGATTTTCAATCCTTACTGCCTGGAGAGTCAACTCTTGGCGAGACCAGTGACGTTCAAATCGATAATAAGAAATCTCAAGGATGTGGGCCTTAAGCAATTTGTAACTAGGGCACCATATAGATTCTTGGAGGATATGCAGAAGACGATGGCCACCAACTGCTACATTACCGAAGATGGAGAGATCACTGCTAACATCAATGATCATCAGCTTCGCTGGTCGGTTGTTTCCTTTGCGACGAGTTTCAAACTCCCACATAGTGGTGTTCCACTCATTTATTATCTCAAGGAGGTTACATCCCCATAATGGTCTTCTTGGCATCAATGGAGGAACTTGACTGTCAATTTCAATCCTACTGCCTCTTCTCGATGGTTGATGCCCCGATATCAGATTATGTTTGACATTGTCAATCATATGATTGTTGGTAATCCCATGGAGGAGCATGACTTCTCTCCACTTGTCTGGAAGGCGATGATGGTCGTTGATCATGAAGCTTAGGTTGATTAGGCCTCATTCATTTTTGACAAGGTGAGAAGTGCCTTTGAAAATGTGCCTGATACTCCAATTCCTTTTGGAATGCAACTGAGTTGGCTTCTCGAACAGGAGATCCCTTCTCTCATCACAGGGTGGCCCGGTATGAGGGATTATGATTATTATCCTTCCTATCGCCGTCTCCATCGTTGAAGAAATTGTTACAACATCAAGGCTTTGTTCTGTAACTTTCTATGTTGTTCTTGTTCATGGTATCCTTTGATTCCATGAGTAAAATCCATATTTCAATAGTAGTTACTTGTGCAGACCATGATTGAACGTTTATCCCCCCTATCCAGCTTTGATGAATAAAAAAACCTTTATTTTCTTTCGTTTGTCTTTAACAAACTATAATCACTTAACAAGCTATAATAGACTTAATCGCCATAATAATCAAGTGCAATTAACCAGTTGTTGCCTCGATCATTTATCGTCTCCTTCTCTTGAGACGTCATCAAACTCTAGAAGACCTAGTTTGATGCATAGCTCTTTGAAGCGAGCCTCAGGTAGCGGTTTGGTAAATATATCCGCTAACTAATCATCAGTTCTAATATATTCCACCGAGACATCCTCCTTTTCGATGTGATCTCGGAAATGATGACGAATATCAATGTATTTCTTCCTTGAATGTAGAACTAGATTCTTCGAAATAGAAACTACGCTATTGCTATCACAGTAGATAGGGACGCATCCTGTATATATTCCCTAGTCCTTAAGCTGCTACTTTATCCAAAGCACTTAAGCACAATAGCTGGCTGCTTCTACTTATTCTGCCTCTGTGGTTGATGTAGCCACTGAATGTTGTTTCTTGCTGAACCAACTAATCAGTTTATGTCCTAGAAACTGAGGTTTCACTTGTGCTCTTTCTATCGATTCTACAGCCTCCAAAATCTGAATCAGAGAATCCATTCAGCATGATTCCATCAGTTTTGAGATATCAGATACCAAGAGACTCTGTACTCCTTAGGTATCTCACAATTCTCCTTGCCGCATCCATGTGGGACTTCTCGGGATTCGCCTGGAATCTTGCACATACTCCCACAGTATAAGATATGTCTGGTCGGCTGGCAGTTAGATACAGTAAGGATCCGATTATCCCTCTATAATCTGTTGGATTGACAGATTCTCCTTCTTCATCAAGAGTGATATGAGAACTGGTGCTCATAGGAATCCTTAGTGATTTTGTCTTCTCTGGACAGAACTTGTTGATCAGGTCGTGAGTATACTTCTTCTGACTGATGAGATCCCTTCGTCAGACTGATCAACTTGCAGACCAAGAAAATATGTCATTTTGCCCATCATACTCATCTGAAACTTGCTCTGCATCTGGTGGGCAAACTTCTCACATAGCTTGGTATTTTTGCTTCCGAAGATGATATCGTCTACGTAGATCTGAAGAAGTAGGATGTCCTCTCCATCCTTTATCTTGAATAGAGTTTGATCTATAGCACCTTTCTCAAAACCACTTTTGAGCGCGAGAGAGTTTCGTACCATGCTCTAGGTGCTTGATTTAGTCCATATAAAGCTTTCCTTAGCTTGTAGACTTGATTTCCTTGCTCGAAACCTGGGGGTTGTTCGACAGACTTCTTCCTTTAATTCGCCGTTGAGGAAGGCACTCTTCACATCCATTTGAAGGATTGTGAAGTAGTGATAGGCTGCATACACTAGGAATAGTCGAAATGCTTCTAGTCTGGCTACTGGTGCAAACGTCTCATCGAAGTCTATTCCTTCACATTGGGTGTAACCTTTTGCAACCAACCTTGCCTTGTTTTGAACAATGGTACCGGTCTCATCTCTTTTATTTTTAAAGACCCACTTGGTACCAATTACAGACTGATGTGTGGGTCTGTTCACAAGATACTACACATTGTTGCGAGCGAACTCATTTAGTTCCTCTTGCATCGCATTTATCCAGTCTGTAGATTGAAGAGCTTATGTGATCCTTACAGGTTCGATCTGAGATAAGAAACAAGACATTAAGGTTGTGCCTTGTCTGGTTCAAACTGGATTTCCAATATCATCAAGGATGGCTTCCTTGGGATGATCTCTTAACCAGCTGGGTTTCTTTGCTGGTTTGGCTTCAGTGTGGATAGCTAGATCTTCAGAAACTGTAGGATATTCCTCTTGAAATGGTTCAGTTTCTGATTCCTGAACTACTTCCTCCCTTTCTTCAGAGGCTCCTTCATCTCCTTTCTTTGGAACTGCGTCCTGGACTGCTTCTGAAGTCTGAACAACAGGTGACTCCTCTGAGGTTGATGAATTCTTGGTGTCCTCAAGATTGACTTCCTCGGGTTCAGCTAGATCTCCTGCCGAGGTTGCATTCTGTGCTTCTAGAGGCTTCTTTTCACCTGATTCATCTATTTGTGTGTCTCTTAAGGCCTCAGCAATGATACTTGCATCATCGGCCCTCTCGACTATTTGGAGTTCGGTCAAGAAAACTGGAGTCTCAGGTATATCACTCATTGATCTAGTCGGAGGAACCGTCTGATTATTATCAAGATCATTTGTAGGTTCCTCATTGACATCATT
The DNA here is from genome assembly GCA_026898455.1 of Plectranthus barbatus. NCBI lineage: Eukaryota > Viridiplantae > Streptophyta > Magnoliopsida > Lamiales > Lamiaceae > Plectranthus > Plectranthus barbatus. The sequence goes on along the minus strand of JAPKLW010000339.1, from coordinate 575,653 downwards.
GATCTAATGATTTCCTAGACTCAGTTCTTGGAGAGTCTTGTGCACTAGAGTAGCTTCATAAAAAACAACATGACATGTTATTTCCACAATGTGGGTTGTCATGTTGAGTACCCTATATCCCTTGTATGATGGATATCCATATCCAAGGAACACACCTTCATTAGCCTTGGGGCTGAACGTACCCAACTTAAACTTCCCATTATTGTGCATATAACATGGAGAACCGAAAGCATGATGATGAGCTATAGAAGGCTTACGACCGTCGTAGATCTCGTAGGGAGTTTTGTGAAGCCGCATGTTGAATGCACTTCTATTTTGTGTGTAGCAAGCTGTCATCAAGGCTTCTCCCCAGAATCCTTTAGCAATGTCAGTTTCTGCCATCATGGTTCTCACAGCTTCTTTGAGAGTCATGTTCCTTTGCTCTGCGAGACCATTTTGCTGAGGAGTTCTTGGAGCAGACTTCTCATTACCAATCCTAGCTCAGCGCAGAAGTCCATTAAGGGTCCATTGCAGAATTCTGTTCCATTATCTGACCTTATCCTCTTCACTTTTAATCCCTTTTCATTTTGAAGACGGTTGATCAGTTCTGGTAGGTGAATCTTGACCTCATCCTTGGACTTGAGTAGCACCACCCATGTATATCTAGAGTAGTCATCAACAACTACTAATGTATATTTTCATTTTCCAATTGTGTGTGGGGTGACTGGACCAAACAAATCCATGTGAAGCAGCTCTAGTATTCTCTCTGTGCTTGTTGTAACTGGCCTGATCTTGAAGGAGGCTTTTGTCTATTTCCCGAGCTGACAAACTTTGCACACTCCTACTTTTTGAAACTTTGTATCTGGCAGTCCTTCAACTAATTTATGCTTCGCCAGATGTCGGATCAAATTGAAGTTTAAATGGCTAAGTCTCTTGTGCCAAAGCCTATTTACAGCTTCTAAGGAATTGATTCCTATGAGGCATATCCCTTTAAACCAGTCTACGTTGTAGAGGCCTCCTCTTTTTATTCCTCTGATTATGATCTTGCGTGACTCTTTTTCTATTATTTCACATTCTGATTTCTCAAATCAGACAATATAGCCACTTTCACTCAGTTGACTGATACTTAGGAGATTGTGCTTCAGATTCGTGACCAAGGATACATTTTGAATGATTATCCCATTGTGCTCCACGTATCCTATTCCAATCACTTGACCAGTGGCCTTGTTTCCGAAGCTGACAGTTACTCCTTCATACATTTCCAGGTTCTTGATCAGTAATTTTTGTCCTGTCATATGGGCTGAGCATCCGCTGTCCAATATCCATGTTCATGGCTTCTTCAGCGGATTCCTACTCTGCAACAGAAAAAAAAATTATTTAGGTCCCCGTATCCTTTCGGGTCCTACAGGGATAGTCATGTGAATCCAACCTTTTGGTATCCACACTTGTTTCACTCTCACAGTTTGTGAAACCAAATTACCTTTCTAATTATGATAAGCCTTATTTCTAAAAAGGTGTGTGCTGTGTGGGTGCATGCTATTAAAGTATGTGACTTGTGAACTCTTTCTGAAATGACTGTTCTGGAAAGAGTTTCTAGAGATTTTTCTCGGGTGTTCAGCCGTCACAGTCTTTTGAGCATAAACTTGATTAGACTCTGGCCATGAATAGGTGTTCCCCCTATTCGGTTGGTAAGTGTGATGAGCAACAACTCTATCATAGCTTTTTGGATTAAATGTCGATTGCTGAACAAACTTCCTTGCAACATATGCATGTTGCTTAGTCGTTCTTGTTGGTAAAACTGGAGTCCTTGCATTGGAGACATTATGCTTATCCAGTTTAGAGGGAGGGTCAGTTTTTCTCATGACAGTTTGCTTGTCCAGTTTTCTAACTGTGTTCACATTCTGTCGATGTGCCAGTTCAGGTTTTTACCAGGAATTGCTCTTAACATTCTGATTAACTAGCTACTTGGAAATTTCCTCTCCATTTTCCAACGAAGTACATGAACTGAGTTTAGCTTTGACAAAACATAAATGAGTGTCCTCAGTTCCTAAGGTGGGATCATGATTGTTCAAGAATTCCTCTTTATTATTATATTCTATATATCCAAGTCCAAATTTAGCGGAAGTAATTAGTCAAAGAAATACACTCTAAGTATAGACAGTTCAGTTTCTATTTCTATTTGTAGTTAGCAGTTTTTGTTATGAAACTCAGCTAAGGTTTAGCCAGCAGATTAGAGAAATAGTTTTACAAGTTTTAATCGTAGACAGTTTATACGCTTCGATACTTACACAGTAAGTATTGAAGGTTTCAAAGTATCTTAGAAAACTGTAAAGTGTGAAATGTAAATAAAACAGTAAACGACAAAGGATATTATAGTGGTTCGGAGCTTAAATTCCAATGTCCACTCTTCGGATATCAGATCCGATAATTCACTAAGTTATGAAGATACAATCCTCACGATCTATAGCCAACTGCTATAAAAACCTCTGTCCACAGCACGATGGACCACTCGCCCAGGCAGTTGTTCTTCACTCCTTCTTCAGTCCGTCGAAGGCTCTGCGTCTTCTCTATGGACCAGCTCGAAGTTGGACTGAGGACAAACCTCCATTTTCCTTCTTTGGTTGGTTGGATGATTATGTTCTTCCGAGAACGCCGAGTGATCGGCGGTAGCCCTTGATAACCTATTCTTCCTTTGCAAAGACCAGGCTGCTATGTTCTTACTTGGAAAGTAAGAACACCAAGATACTAGAGTAAGTGTGCTGACCTAGTCCTAGTATTAACAAACGTCGTACAGTGAATCTCCTTAGACTCCATAGCAATGAATGCAATGAGCTTAATAAATGAACTACGGCAGCAATATCTTCTCTCTTGAGAGTGTTTAATGCTCTTCCTTTAGTTTTAGACAAGAGACAATAAAATATGTTGGAGATTCAAATCAACGTATGTATATCGAATAAACAGAGAGGCAAAGGTCTGTAAGTCTCTGTGGTTCTTGCTATTTATAGGTGACACACCAGAAAATAGCCGGTAGAGACATTGGGGATGATGTCCAATCACAATCAATGCTCTTCTGAAAAGTTGCTTGTCTCTCGGCTTTTTCTGCTACAAGGTACTGCTTTTTAGAGCAGTTTGTACTTGTGTGTCAGACGTCGAACGTTGTACGCCAGTCACAGCTTCGTATCTGTCTGATCTTTATCATTGACTTCTTTGGCCTTCCCTTGTGTCTTGTTCGACATCTTATCGTGTATGCATTCGTGACCTTTCTCTTCTTGTCTTCGTCTTCTTAGTCAAGACAGTTTTTGTCTTAATGTTCTTTTCTTCAAAATGTTCCACAGTTTTGTTGACTTCCTTCTTCCTAGACTATTACAACTCGAATATCCTATACAAGGATTACATGAGTTAATAAATCTAAGTCCTAGACTTTGGTATGTAGTTTTGACACATCAAAACATCAAATTAAGGTAGGATATCTACATCAATACCTAACAGTCTTTATCTTATACACTATCCTAATTAAGAATTTATCCGTAGTCAGCCCTTTTGAGCCTAAATGTATTTCTTTCTTTGTCTATAAAGTTGAGAAAAAGTGATGGGATCACTCTTGTCTATAAGATGTGGGTTGGGATATTTGTTTGAGAAGGATAAGATGTTTATTGTGGGTGAGCAAAAAAGTTGAGCTCTAGAAAAAAAAGTGATGAAAAAGAAAAGAATAAAAAAACGTTGTGTTGTTATCCTTATAAGCTCAAATTTATCAATAAATTTATATTAATAGCATAAAAGGATTGAAAAGAAAAGAAGAAAAAGAAAAGAAGAAGAAAAAAGAGTTGTATTATGTATTGAGAAGTTTAAGGAGATGGGTGAATGAAGTAAGATGGTGGTTTGGTTTGTTGAGAGTCGCGAACTCAATGGATTTTAGTCACTTGGCCAAATTTCCATAACCCTCACAAAAGCCTTACATTACAACCAAAAATAAAGTATTTTTTGATCTTAGATCTTGTGTGTGCACATTTTTTCAGTGAAGGAATGATAATATTTGCAAGCCTATGGTAGAGCTTAACTTACATGACTTTTCTGTGTGAACTTATAATCTAAAACCCAAAACACTTGAGTGAATAAGCGAAACACTTCTCCTTGCGAATCTTCCACAATTTAAAAATAATCTAAATATTTCAAAGTGTTGGTGTATTGTGGATATTTTTTTTTTGAATGTGATGGATCTTGTGAGGTATTGCACTTCTCAATTACTTGAGCCTTTGGTTTATTCTTTCTATTAATTGAGGATAATCAAGTATTTAAGTTTGGGGGGATTAATAAGCACATATTTTTACTCACTTATCACATTGTTTTATTATTTCTTTTATGAATTTTAGTATGAGCATGAGTATATTTTAGAGGTCATTATGCTTGTCATGATAAGATTTTGCAGGTTTGAGGTCAAATTCAATGAAAACCCGTATCGAAAGCAGTTGATATTCAAAGAAACAGTCACTTCCTCGGATGAAATTTGAGCTAATGGAGTGTTGAAATTAAATATTTCTTTGAATTAACTTTCCAATGCATTTGGAATCGGGTTAATCCGAGTTTGGGAGCAAAAGTTATGAGCAAAATTGTGAGGAGGCGCAGAAACGGTCAAAATTGTTGAAATCGATCAACGTGGAATTCACGTCGACCAATGCAGAGCCACGTCGACCGACGCAAATTATTTTGGCGAATCTCTGGAAGGTTTTCACATATTTTGGGCGAGATTCGCTTGGGATTCAAGTTATACATAAATTTTGAAGCCTTGAAGACCCAAAAAAGGGAAGTTTCAACAAGGAAGCCATTCCTTTCAAAGTTTTGGGCAAGATTAAAGAAGGAGAATACCAAATATCATCAACTCAAAAAGGATATTCCTAATTTCATCAATTCCTACCATTCAAGAGTTTTGACCAACTCCTGTATAAACTCATGTCTAGTTCATTATTTATCATTCTAGTCCAATTTTAAATTTCAGTTCACAGTTTGGTTTTCATTAATTTTAAGGGCTAGAATCGAAACCTTTATTTTCTTGTACCTTTATTTTTTTGCACCAACTACAAGAAAAAAGATTATGGAAGACGTGGATTCCGCATCTTCTATTACAAAATTCCGCGTCTTCTATATTTGTGTAGTCTAGGAAGATTCGCTAATAGAAGATGAGGATTTCCGTGTGTTCTATAGGCATATAGACGACGCGGATGTTCGTATCTTCTATATTCATATAGAAGCGTGACCGTCCGCGTCTTGTATTGTTTTTATTTTTTATTTTTTCCATATTTGAAAACTTAAAATTATAAAATTCAAAAATAACAACAATAACATTGATGGCAACAAATATATAGAATTTTCAATTTATCTCACTAATAATTATAACAAAATGAAATATACTCATGATTTCAGTACAAAAGTTAAGAATAAAAATTCCTACAAAAATTAAGTGTTTGATGACTAAAATTGAAGTCTTTCTAGTTTATGCTAAATCTTGCAGATCGATCTAAGTGTCTAATGGATATTAGAGACTACCACTGCCCCTTTGACATTTTTGATGACCGGAAGCCGATATGACATTAGCAAATTTATCAATAATGCAACATAGAAATCTGAGATTGAGAAAAATAATCACATAAAATGATAACTCAAACATACCAACATACCTCAATCCAAATAAGTTTGGACAAAGTCGCACCAATCCTTACGAACTTCATCAATTTCACTTCGACGATACATTTGTTGATTAAACTATTAAAAATAGAAGCACAAAGACAATAAATGGTTGCAAGAAATGAATACGTTAATAGGTTAGAGTTGAAATCAAATTACCATATCTGTCAACGGAAGAGAATCAGGAATGTCGTCAATGATATCTTTCATATAATGCATGACATAATATCCACACTGCTTTTCATCGGGCTGTTGTGGACACTGTATGATCATCATTTTAGAAACAATGAATGTTTTAATTTACAATTTTGGCAAGTCAATTAAGACACATTTACCCTAACGACTTCCCAGTCAAACTTAGCCCCTCTTCTTCCTATCAAAACTTTGAATATTTTCATAGCCTTACATTGTAATAAAATAAAAAAGTGAAAACAAATATTGTCTATCTACATCCTTAATTAAAATGTAAACTTACATGTCAATTATATCTCTCCACTCAGCATAATGAATTTGGTTATCCAGAGGATCAAGCACATACACCTTGTCACCATATGCATCAATCACCAGAAGGATCCGATGATACCTAATTTTAAAGTAAAAAAATGGAGATTGAATTTTACCAACAATAATAAATATAAAAATTGTAAGCTATTAAAGCGATTATATTCACGTACCCGACGTTGCATGTCACAAAAACAAGCTGATTCCGTGATGTTCCAATCAACCTTCGTCCTACAAGATTGGACTTTTCTACCGATTTATGGTTGGTTGAGACAGCGTATGGATCAACAAATCGAATTTTTTTAGAAGGTTCGTTTTCTCACACACCTTATACAAGTGCATGCATATTCTCACATTGATCAAGTTACATTAAAACAATATTGTATATACTGAAACAACAAATAATAAAATAGTTAAAATAAAACTTACAATATAAATCGATAAGCATCGTACTCCAATAGGCTCAAGATCACAAAAATTGTGATCTCAAATAAAATAAACATGTTTTAATCCTTTTGACCAAAGACATCCTAATCTACCGGTACCTGGATGATGCCGTCATCGCCAATAGAATGTTTTGTAGCCACATGCAACAACCTCAGTGAAGGCGGTATATCCTGAGCCTTCAACTTCATTGACTTCTTTGGAGATTCTCGTTTCTTTACCTATTATCATCAAATTAATTAATTGATACTTGAAAAATTAATAAGTATGAGTATTAGCTATAATACTTAATTGTTTTATATATACCTTTTTTGGAATAAGTTCTATGCATGCTTTCATCATGCGTGCCCCTTTATTTAACAACGCTTCCATCTGATCTATTATTGCTTTCATCATGGCCATCTCTTGCCTCAATGATGTGAACTCCTAGCCTTTCACAGAATCAGAACAGATGTTGAGATAAATAGAGGGGATAACATAGCGTCCAACACCCTTTATACGTCCAGAGGATTCGGGGTTCCCTAGTGCTTGCACCAAGATGTCGTCTGTGAGATAAGTGCTTGAAAATGAGCCCTCAGACTTCTGTTGTATGTATTCATCCTACATTAAAACATTAATTAATTATTTATAAACTAAGATCATTATTCAAATATTTTTGTTTATACTTAGAATTTTTGCAGCAGTCTCAATTAAATTATCACCCTCAAACTCTCCCTTTTGATTTGTTCATGCTTGCTCTATCAATCTCTTCATCTCCTGTGAGTTGATTTTTCTCATACTCTTATTAATAATAGTTAGTAAGATATTCAAAATTTTTTGTCTTTAGTTATTGAGAATATTACAAAATTACTATGTCTTCACGGAGTCTAGCATATCCTTTGTGTGATGTGCGATTTGGATATATATTTTTAGTTCTAGACTTCTGCTGCTCTACACTTTTTTCTGTAAAGGTATTTGATTAATCGAATAATCCGCTTGAAAATATGAATAAAATTTCTATCGTACATTAGCGTTTTCAGATAAACGACTAATGACAAATTCCTTCCAATCAGCCTCTAGGATCCTCTCTTTTGGTGGTGGATAAAATAAGAAATCAGGACGATTCTCATTTGGAACGTATGTGTAAGATAGAAGGTTGATTTCCATTGACGCCACTTTGTATTTGCAGAAGTCAAACAATTTTTCCTCCAGCCTTCAGGTAAATCAAACACTTGCTATAAAAAAAATAACAAATAATTGTTAGTTATTACGTAACTAAAATAATACAAAGACTTTGAAAATTTTGCTTACTATGACAGTTTCCCAAATCGTCTATTTTGCTTCATCAGACACGTCTCTCAATTCACGATAGTTAATTTTGACATGCTGTCGAGGAAGTACACCTATGTAACTCTGCAACTCGACACCGTCCGGACCAATAGGTTGCCATCGTTGATTGAAAGGAACAACAATTTCCCCCCCCCCCCCGACCTTTGTACGATCAATTTGTCAAGGTGCACTTTTCCTTTACTTGCTCTAGATTCACCGCCAGAAGAAATATCTTAAACTAGATAAAATGGACACTTTAGTTGACAATTTATACGTAATATAGCATACTAATTATATCAAGTAATATAAACAATTACTAAAACACCTATATAATTAAAATTTTGAAATGATATTTACCTCACCTTACTCAAACAATTATAATGGAAGACATGTATTCAAAGTAGACTTGTATTTAAGTGGGAATAAATAAAACAATTATTGGGCGTCGCCTACTCATGCATACCAATGCGGACCACAAATATTGGGCGTTGTCTACCCAAAACAAGCTAAACGAACTGGAATTATTGGGCGCTTCCTATCCAAACATGCATAGCGGTCTCTAACTATAGTATACCTATAGTTAAAACATGATAAACATGATTGCATAAATGAATAAACGACTTGTCTGTCTGTGAACAGAATTTGAAATGTTTTTGGTAAAGATGTGCAATAAAAAGAAGAAATATATTTATGCTTTTCTGCTGTGTGTATTCTTTATTTGATTTCCCTGGAAATTTTATATTATACAAATTTAATAAGTCTAAATAATTGTATGGTTTAATCGAGAGTGGTGGTGTTAGTAAAACCCACACCCAGTCGAATGTGATATGTGTCATGAAGTGGGAAAATGAACTTGTACAGTTACAATAATAATGAGATTTTTAGATCTTTTCTTCTTGAATAGAATTATAGAAAGCCCAAAGAGCACAGATAGATAGGAAGCATAAATGTTCATGAACCTATTATATTTTTTTTAATTTTTTATAAATTTTCTAAATAATTCCTAATTCCAAACTAGTAATAATGATTCCCCTGCATTCCTTGGTATTATGTATAGCCAACTATGGTTATTAAATTTAATTCTTTTAATTTTTGCAAAATTTGTTACTTATTTTATTACCCTGGTTCACATTTTAGATTTATTTTATTTACTGAAGTCATTCCATCTTAAAGAGATGCAGAAATGTGAGGGGGACATTAAGAACCTGGAGAAGATGATCGCATAATTAAGACTAGAGTAAAATAAATTAAAGATAGCATCTCTTAATAGGGGTTACGGAAGCTATTTGGCAGGATCAATAGAGCAAGGGCTGGATGTGAACGCAGAAAGGGAATGCATAATGTGCATGACAGATGAGATCTCATCTCAGTGGTATTCATCCCATGCGGGCATCAGGTTCTATGCAGTCAATGCAATGTGCTCCATGAAACAAGGGATGAATGGCTGCCCTTCTTGCAGGACGCACATCCAAAGGCTTCTAAACCACAAATAAAAACTTATTCTACACATGCATTGTTGTCCTGTCGCATTCTACACTAACTCACCTACATCCAACATGCAGTAGTACCAAATATCAACTCACCTTCATCACTCTCTAATGCAAGTTAGATTATCTACAAAACTGCTTGCACAAATATCTCTTCATAAATTGCTTGCACAAATGTTTTTACTATTTATTTATTTTTAGAAAGGCTTTCAGCATTTGAAGGTCTTCTGCTGTTTCTTTTAACATAAACTTGTAGAAAATAAACCAAAAAGAAAAAAAAATTGAGGAAAACGATGGTGAGGGGCAAGGTGTAGATGAAGAGAATTAAGAATGCATCAAGCTGGCACATATGTATAGAAATTCATATAGAAAACTATTTATCTTTACATATGTATACATAATCAAACACACCAAAGTCAACTAAAATGATAATTACTTTTCAGGTTACGATAAAAATGGCTAACTACAAATAGATTTTAGCCTCAAGAAGGAAGGAAAACGTACCTATTCACGCAACAATGGAGAGAAATTGCAGCAGTGAAAAGAGAAGCGTCGGCGAGCAGTCGTCGGCGGTGAAATTGCAGTAGTGAGGCTGGGCAATGGGTGCGTGATGCAGTATTTTTATCAAGTAAAAATTATTGAACACGAAGACTCAATTCGCCCGTTGTTTAAGTAAAAGGTATTGATTATGGAACTTAATATCTAGACTCGATAAAAGAACTTTGAATGTCCAATTTTAAACTACCAAAAACTCTACGATTAATGCAATTGATTAAATAAAATTACCAATACGACAAATTAAGATTACCAGAGAGAGAACAGTTGAGGAACATAGGATGGATTGGGGTAGATTATGAATATGTTTGGACTTGCTAACTTTACGAAACAATTTCAGTAGATAATTTGAGTCAATTCACCTAACTCTAGTTATTACCCTTAGTACCGATGCAACAACCGTAGATTAATCTCGATCTCAACCTAAATCTAAGTATATTAATCTCGATTAACTCCCAAAAGCTCAAGAATTTAATTACCTAGATGTCAATTCACCTATCTTCTAAGTGAAACAACACCTAATTATTATTGCAATCCCCTCTAATTAACAAACCTATCAAGTTAGTTCATTGAGGCATACTTTCCAACACATGGTGATCAAGCATGAAAGGAAAACAAATTCAAATCCACAATAATAATCAAACCCATGAAAACTCAATTACTCAAATCCAAATAATATTCAAATCAATCCCAATCACATCCAAATCCTCAACAATGAGTTTAGCTACTCATGAATACAATGAAAATCATCAAAATCCCAAATTGAATCATAGAAGAGAAAGAGAAAACAAGAAAGCTTAGTGTTTTTAAGATGAATCTTCAATTCTAGCTTCCAAGACTTCCTTCCACCTTCGATTCCCAGCCTTGAGACGTGAATTTCGCTTATACTTCGTGCCTTTTTCTCTCTAGGGTTTTTAAGAGTCGAACCCTTATTTTGTGACATCCCTTGGCCTTTTATAGTTGAGAAATCCGCAGCCCCAGCACTTCGATCCCCAGCAGAATTTGCTTTGAAAACTTCCATCCCGAGCGGGATGGAATAAGCTTCTCGCTGAAAAACCACGACAGGTCCCGAACGGGACGGATTGGTCCCAAACGGGACGGGCTTCGGCCTTCCCATTTTTCTCTCCTCAATTTCACGCCAAATTTCCGAGTTCCGAACGCAATGGGGCATCCCGAACGTGGTTCCGAACGGGACGAGCTTCGGCCTTTGTCTTTTTCTTCCTTTTTTTGTCCCGAACGGGACATGTGTGTCCCGAACGGGATTCACTTCGCCCTCAGCTACAATTTTGCTTCAAAACTCAAATTTCTAACTCATTTTATGTCCTGCACACTCAAAACAACTCTCGAACAACCAGTGAAGGAAAATCAATAAAAAGAAAAGATATGTGTGTGATTTGTGCACCTAATCCTCATCAAATCATTCAATTCAAACTCCAAAAATAGTACAAATTACACACATATCAGTGCGAGCAGTCAAGTGATCAAAGATGCAGCAATGCCGGTGGGTGATGGGTGGCGGCGCGACCGGACAGAACAACGAAGGGTGGCGTTGGAGCGGTATGTGAAGGGTGGCATGCCGGCAAATCGACGAAGGGATGGGACGGAAGGGCGTGCGACAACTAGGTGAAGGAGGAATAGGGGCGTGCGAATGATTTCACGCTAGGTTGAAAAGAAAATAATAAGTCTATCAGAAAACATACAGCGGAATAATAAAAAAATAAACATGATGCCGGCATCCACGTCGTCTATAGCCATATAGACGACGCGGATCACCGCGTCTTCTATCTGTCTATAGACGACGCACATGCCCGCATCTGTCTATAGATGACGCGGATGCCCGCGTCTTCTATTAGTGAACGAAAAATTCTCTACATTTATACACTTCCACGTCTTCTATTTGGATATAGACAATGCGAATTAATATCCGCGTATTCTTTATCGTGTAGTCTATTTCATCTTTTCTTGTAGTGACCTTTACTCTAAAGCAATGTTTACTTTCCGTCTCAATATTTATCTTTAATATGCTAGGCTAGACTTTTTATGGGATTCTAGGGTTTCTCCATCTATGACACATGTTTTGATTCGAATTCTTCAAATCCTTAAATTGTTTAAATTCTTTGATTTTATTGTTAATATATTTTAAATTAAAGGATCAAGATATAAAAATTAGAATAAATTTTAGTTATTAATTGATGGACCGAGAGGTGAAAATTAATAATAGGAAGAAAGAATTTAATATAATTGATTTTTTTTCTTTCGACCGAGAAGAATTCAATTGTAGGATTAATCTGATTTTTATTGAGGTAGATTAACTTGTGATTTTGAGACCAAGAGGAGATAATCACTAGTTAATAATATAGATTTTAATTGTCCGACCAAGGAATTAATTCCACTTTACCGTATTTTCCACCAAAAGTATCTTTTATGGGTTTGAATTATTTGTTTCTTGCATGTTGATCAGATTGGTAGATTTCCTGGAATCTGTGTTTTTTTAATTTGAATTTCTTTAATGTAAATTTTTAAAAACCAAATTTTTAAAAACCAAAACCCCTCTAAAATTGGATTTGCCCAAACAAAAGATTGAAAACTATATTTAGTATATGAAATATTTCGTTATACTATCCCTGTGGGTTCAACAACTTTCGGGTACTTATAAATTTATTTTTCCTATGATATAATCTGTGTGCGGATTTTGCATCGATCAGTGTCACGGCTCCTTTCTTTTTCCCTTTCAAATTGCTTCTCTCAGTTCCACATTCTCTTACTTTTTTCTGTCAGATACTCCGTTAACAATCCTTTCTTGAATAGCTCAATGACCTCCAATAGGAGTGCTCGACAGTCGCTCGGAGTGTAGTCGTGATCATTATTGAACTCGCAATTGCTCCACGTTCTCTTACTTTTCCATCTTCGACGGCCAGCATACCTTGTCAGACATTGGTCGCAGTACGTTGTGAACCAGATCTGCTTATTCGATGGATAAAATGTACTCCGGTACATGCTAGCCTAGATGCTTTATCTCTGCTGGTTAGGTGTAGGCGTGCGGCGTTGAAAGTCACCTGTCTCGCGGTTCACTGTGTCGATATTCTTTGGGTGCAGGTCTTTCGCTATTCTTTCATGCCTTTTATAGGGCTCATCCTCCTCCCATTTGATTAGACTTTGTTGATTTTTTTATCTTTCAAAGTCTTTGTGGAGAATCAATTGTCGTGAAAAATAAAATATTTTAGAAGTAATGGTGGTACGTAATTTACAAATTCTTGTCTTTGTCCTGCTCATTTTAAATTGAGTGGGATTCACCATTTAATTTCTTGTCAATTTACACCAACACAAAGTGGACAAGCTGATCGTAAGCACTGACCGAGATGGTGCTTAACACTTCTATTCCATGCATCTTATCTCATTCATCTTCGAGTTGACAGTTGAGAACCTCAGTTTGTATCATCGACACATTCCTGTTTCTCACTTGAGAAACCAATTGTCATTCTAGCTTGTGTATGGTCGAACACCATCTTATGCATTGTCCCAAGTATTTGGTGTCCTGTGTTTCTATGTCTTCGTCATTTTGCAAAGAACGAATTTGTTTGGCGGATTATCATTTGTATCTTAATTGGTTATAGCTCAAACTATAAGGGATACAAGTTCTTGGACCCTTTAACATCACGTGTTTACATTAAGAGACATGCAAAGTTTGATGAAGATTGCTTCCCCTATTACACCTCAACTCGCTCCCATGATCCTTCTACCATGATCGCTTCTATTTTTTTATGATTTTGTGGAATGCTGGAAGCCTCCACCTTCTGTGCCCCCATCTCCACGCATGGTTAATTCTGGTAACTCTCCTCCCATGGTGAATGCTGACAACCCCAGTGTCTATCATTTTTGTCCCATGGAGAGCCCTATTATTCCGTAATTACCACTTGTTAATGGTACAGATTCTCTGGCACCGTCAACACAGAATGCCAACTCCACCGTCAGCTGCACATCCTCTATTGCCACCGCAATCTCCACCACCAGCTGCTCCTCTTGCACGTATGCATCCTATGTGCAAAACACAACATCCCATCAACCTTGCTCTTGTTGCACCTTTGTCGATCATTTTTGCCCTCACTGTCGTATTTGAGCCACGTGGGATCAAATCAACTCTCAAAAGCTAATAGGGGTGTACACAGTCCGGTTTGGCTGGTTTGAGGGCCGAAGTTTCTGTCAAACCAAATAATATAAATTATGTTTTTTTCAAATCAAACAGGCCAAAATTATTTTTTGAAACCAAACCAAAACCAAATAAAATAGTTCAGTTCGACCTATTTAATGGTCGAGCCGAAATGGCCTCAAACCTTATACTACAGTTTGGAATTTAAAAACTAATCGGTCATTTTTTTGAAATCTCTAACCAGCCAAACCGTGTACACCCCTAAAAGCCAACATTGGGTTATATATACTGTCCGATCTGGCCGAAATGGTCAGTTTCCCAAGACAAACCATTGACCAAACCATATACTATGATTTGGAGTTTTGAAACCAGCCAGTTATTTTTTCAAATTCCCAAACTGGCCAAATTACTTTGGTTTGGCCGATTTGGCTGATTTTGGCCAAATCATGTACACCCCTAAAACTCAACATTGGGTTGAAGAAGCGAAAGAGGAAATACAAGCTCTTATAGATTATGTCATGTGGAACCTAGTTCATCTACAAAAGAAAACAAATGTAGTCGAACCCAAATGGGTATTCTGCACTAAATTTATGACTGATGGAACGAAGCCCATCTAGTCACTCAAGGCTTCAGTTAGGTGTCGGGTTTTGATTTTACTCACACCTTCAGTCTAGTTGTCAAAACATCTACTGTCTACATTATTTAATCAATTGCAATTATATGTTCATAGCTACTGCACCAAATCGATGCCACAAATACCTTCCTTAATGGTCATTTATATGGAGTGGCTTACCGATTTCACTAAACCAGGACATCCGTATCATATATGTCATTTGTAAAAAGCTATGTATGGTCTTCGCCAAGCTTCACTCTCTTGGTATTAATGGTTAAAGGGCTTTTTCTTGTCTTTGGGTATTCTTTTTAGCAATGGAGATAGTTATCTTATCTTCTTCAACAAGAATTTCATATTAATTTAACTTTTGGTTTATGTTTTTGGGATTCTTGTCATAGGTAATAATATAACCATCTCGACTTTATTGTCTAAGCTACAAAAGGAATTCTCTTATACATCGTCTAGATTATTTCAAAGCTTAACCAAATATGTGCATGACATTCTAGTGCGTGCGTACTAATTGGATTCCAAACAGTTGCAACACCTTAGCACCCGGCGTAACAAATACAAAGGATGGACAAGCATTTGCACATACTATGCTATATAAATCTCTAGTCGGCACACTACAATATTTAACAGTCAGTCGTCCGGATCTTGCTTATGCTACGAATACTGCTAGTCAGTTTTAGTAGTGCCCGATAGAAACTCTTATCAGGCCGTCAAGCGCATTTTGCATTATGTTAAGGGTACATCGGGGTTTGGCTTAGAGTTCTTGCCTTGGAAACTATCTTTACTAGGTTACTTGGATTCTGATTGGGATCGATGCACATATGGCTATGATATATCTCAACCCTAACATAATTTCCTGGAGTGGGAAGAAGCAACCGAGAGTATTGCACTCTATTTGCGAATCTGAATATCGACAAATCGCCTACATGACTTCTGAGCTAATTTGGGTTACTCATCTTATCCTGGACCTTCATCTTCTTCTAGCGACATTATGAACCCTTCTTACTAACAATCGGAGTGCTCTATTGTTAACTCAGAATCATGTGTCTCATAAACAAGGAAAACATGTTAGACATCAATTATCATTTTGATCAGAACATGTGGAATTTAAGTGTCTAGTGACACATTTTGTCCCATCGAATCAACAACTTGCGAATATGTTCACGAAAAGCCTTACCATGATGGGATTTTCATGGTTATGTACCAAGATTTGTGTCTCTGTGGGGCCACTGTTTCGCTTGTGAGGGGCGTTGAAGATACATATTACTACCTCCGTCCCGCGCTATTAGTCCCATATGGTTTCGGCACAGGAACCAATGTTTGTGAGTGTAGTGGAATTAATATTTTATTGATGAGTGTGAAAAAGTTTGCCATTTTAGGAAATGGGACTAATAGAGTGGGACAGATCAAAAAGGCAAATGGGACTAATAGAGTGGGACGGAGGGAGTATATAGGAACAGATGCAATCAAATAAATCAATATCTTCTAGATATTTTCTTTCTTATTTTTGCATATTGTACATATATACTGGCTGTAATTCTTGTGTAATATTCAATGAAAATCACAATCACCAATTATCATACTAATTAAATATTGGCAAAATATTTAATCAAATCACTATCAAAACATTTATCAATATCTACACTTGTTACTACATTTTTTTTTATGTAAATTAGATTCTTACTAGTCCAAAATGCTGATGGATTTATATACTGAAAGCATTATGATTGTTATATTATGAGCATGGTTTATGGTTAATATATTGGGAATCATTATTGTTTTATTATTATCTTGTGTCTTAACTAACAACCATGCATCGCATGCGACTCTATTCTCTTATCTCCTCGATAGAAAGTTCATATGGTGTGTTGTTGATCACGGAAGATTGTATGTATCACTTGACCTAGTGAGACAACAGCCACTTTGGTCGTTGCAGCTCCGTAACTGGAATTGTGTGACTGCTGGATGCTCCAATTTGACTTTCAGAAACAGGTACATCAACAAGTTGTAGGTTGCTCAGGCTTTCAGCTACACTTGTTGGGTTGTCGTCTACTGAATAGTTATCTGCTGATCAATTGTCTGCTAGATTTGTATTTGCTGGAGTAATACGCATGTCATCAGCAGTCCACTCCTGGTCCTTTTCAGTAGTGTTGTCTTCAGCAGTCCTCTTGCAATTTTGGGGATTCTCAACAATGTCTTCATTTTGCTGAGTCGTTTCTCCTTCCTGAGTTCCCCCTTGATACGTGAGCCCATTAAGAGGATTTAGGATGGCCTCAGCATTACCAATGGCATGACTGGCCAACTCGGTTGTTCGCTGATCAGCCGAGGTCTCCAGCATAAATGAAGATTCACTCATCAATCTAGTCAGAACAATTGGTTCAGCTTCGGAAGTATTCGAGCCCAATTGTCCATTAACAACATTGGTTTCATGAATCACATCTTTCTGATCTCTTATGCTCCTGCGCACTAATGTGGCTTCATAAAAAATAACATTGCATGTTATTTCCACAAGTTTGGTGGTCTTGTTAAGCACTCTATAACCCTTGTGAGAATGATGTCCGTATCCTACTAACACCCCTTCATCAGCTTTGGGAGAGAAAGTACTTAACTTTGACTTCCCATTGTTATGGATATTACATGGTGAACCGAAAGCATGAAGATGAGCTATGGAAGGCTTACGACCATGAACAATTTCATAGGGAGCCTTGTTGAAGCAGAGATTCAAACCACTTCGATTCTGCGTGTAACATTCTTTCTTTGCAGCTTCTCCCCAATATCTCTGTATTAGATCAGTATCAGCAAGCATTGTTCGCATGGCATCCTTTAGAGTCCTATTCCTTCGTTCTGCCAAGCTGTTTCCCTAAGGTGTTCTTGCAGTGGACCTTTCATGTCCTATCCCAGCGTTGCGCAGAAATCCATTATTGCTCCGTTATAGAATTCTGTACCATTGTTGGACCTTATTCTTTTCGTCGTGAGCTCTTTGTCATTTTGCACTCAAAGCATCAGATCCTGTGGGACTTTCTTCACTTCATCTTTGCTCTTGAGCAGTCTCACCCACGTGTACCTAGAATAGTCATCAATAATAACTACGGTATAATGTTTGTTACCTACAGAGGGTGGAGTCACAAAGCTAAATAAATCTATGTGCAGGAGCTCTGGGATTCTATTTGATATGGTCTTTTCTGGGTTGGATCTAAAAGGCACCTTTGCTTGTTTCCCTTGTTGGAAAGCTCTGGATACTCCTTCCTTCTTGAAGGTCTCTTTGGGCAGTCCTGTGAAAATGTTATTTATGGCTATATAATTGATAGTTTTAAAGTTTAAGTGAGTTAGCCAGTTGGTTTCTTCTTTGTTGAATGCGATAAAGCATGAAGCTTGCTGACCACTTTCCAAATCTACAACATAGAGTCCTCCTTTTCTGATTCTTCTAAGTTTTACGTCTCCAGTGGTCTTGTCAGCAATCTCGCAACCTGTATCAAAGAAAGAAATAATGTATCCATTTTTGTTTAGCTGACTGATGGTCAATAGATTATGCTTCAGGCTGTCGATGAGGGCCACATTGATGATGTGCATTCCATTCTGCTCGATGCACCCTCTTCCGATTATTATAGCCTTTGAATTCTCACCAAAGGAGACTGAAGGTCCTCTAACTTTCTGGAGGTCTGTGAAAATGTCTTCATCTCCCATCATGCAACCTAAGCATCCGCTATCTGAGATCCATTCTTTTAACTTCTTATGCGTTCTTCTTGTTAGAACCTATTCCTACAAAATGATGAAATAAACTTTTAGGTACCCGTTCAACTACGGGTCCTGCAGGATTAGTTCTCTGGAATTTCCCCTTCGAAATCCTGACGTTTGTGATTTTGACATTTCTCTTGTCATCACGTTTCACTACTTGTCCCTTTCTATTGGAGAAATACATTGAATCAGCATGGAAATGTGTAGTTGTGTGCTTAGCCATCATAATCTCTTGAAAATACAATAGTTCAGACTCTAGCCTTAAGTAGGTATTCCTCCTACTTGGTGTGTATGCTGGCTTCCTTACCATCTCAGCAATTTGCTTAGCATTGCTAGATTTTGTATGAACCTTCCTAGTAGATGGAACAGTCTTCTGGGTTACGTACTTCGACTTTGTTGGCTTTTTCTCAGCAGATATACATTTCAGTCTCTCCTGAGCAGTCAACAGGGGATTATTAATTGGCCAACATTTCTGCTGAGTAGCTGCTACTAATCTAGCATTGTCCCCTTTGACTTTCCTAGCAGGTTGATGAACCTTCCCGGTTGATGCGACAAAGACAATTTTCTTTGATCAACCAGGATCAGCATTGCTGGATTCTCCTTTTTCAAAACCTATTCTAACATGATCATTCGTGATCCTTTGAACACTTAAGATCTCATCTAAATCTTTCGTGCTTTTAGAAAATCTACATTGACAAGGATTTCGCATGGAGTTTATGTTTTTCAAAACCTCATTTTTCTTGTTTTAAACAATCAAAACTTTTACTTAGAGAAGAGAATTCAGTTTTTAGTTTCAAGAGTTCCTTGTCTGTTGACCTAGATTTTTCAATCTCACTAGTCAAAATAGAAAGCTGAGATTTCTGCGAGGAATTTTCTTTTATCAACACATCTTTTAAATCATGAAAGTTTGAAAACTCTTTTAAAAGGAATTCAACAGTTATATTATCTTATTCTGATTAACATAAACAAGCAGTATCATGCAAATTTTCTGAAGTAGAAGCAGCTGACATAACATAATTTGTTACCTAATCTCTCATGACAGCTAGGGCTGATTTTTCTGTCTGCTCTTTATTCCAATCAACATCGTTATTGGTGTTGGCCATGAATACCATGAGGACATCCTCTTCACCTTCTGATGAGTAGACTTCGTCGTCGTGATCTGGGATGTCTGGAATTTCTGTCCTGGTCAGCAGAGCTTTGGTAATGACCTTGGATGGGCGCTTCTCAAAGAGCTTTCTTAGTCGATCCCTTTCATTTGGATCTACTCGAGGACACTCGAACTTTAGATGATCTGGCAAGTTGCACTCATAGCACGTTCTCGACATCTTCTTGGCTATCTAACTGTTTGCTAGTTGGCTTTGTTGGGGTTCTTCCTTTTTTTCCTTTAGCTTTCAGCAGCAGCTTCTGTAATCTTTTCATTTGCTCCTCCAGTTCGCTGACTGAGCATTCTGCTTCTTTAACTTTAGATCCATTGGTTGAAGCGTTCTCCTTTATTGGGCTGGATTGAGCTGAACGATATGAGTGGAGCGACTTTTTGGTTTTCGACTTCTGTATGTCTCATTTTACGAAGAATGTTGCATCCTCGGGATGATCTTCAACGGATACTGCAGCTCGTGCAGTTTTGCTTTTGTTGATCTGCGTGATGTCCCATTCATGTGCCTGAAGCTAGGTGAAAACATCTTTTGTGCTCATGGTTTATAGATGTTTCTCCTTTAGGCTTGTCACTTTGACAAACCAGTCTTCCTTTGGCATTTTCGAGAGGATCTTTGAGTTCATGTCAGGAAGCTCGTAAGTTCTTCCCAACTTCTTGAATTCTGCTATGATGGAATTGAATCTTGCTTCCATGTCTTTTATGTTTTCTCCAGGAAGCATCTGGAATGAGTCGTATATGCCCACGCACTGTTGTAGCTTGTTCCTCTTTATTTGATCCGTCTCTTTGCTCAAGGTGCCAAGAAAGTCCCGCAATTCTTTGGCATACTTGTACTCCAAAACGTCAGCCATTAGAGGTTGTGAAAGAGAATTTAAGATCAAATCCATGGCTACATAGTCCAGTTGACCATGAACTCGATCTTTCTGAGTCCACTCTGCGTACGGTTTGTCCACCATCTCTTCTGGTCCTTGAACATTTTTGCCGATTCGAGTCTTCACCTTTAGGATCTTGATTGGTCCTTCCACGATTACTTGCTTCATCTCAGGATGGATACTCATCAACGTGATCAGCGACCTCTTTTTCCAAGTGGAGTATGTTTTTGGAGTGAACTTCCCAACTTTGTGTTGTTCGTCATCGTCCTTATTCTGAGTTAAACACAGAAACACAAGAAATATGCAATGAAAAATGGATCTGGTCCTAAGTGACTCAGAAGCAGCTAGTATGTAAAGACAAATTGCTCTGATACCACTTGTTAGTCCCCGATCAGAGTATTTGTATATGCAGCGGAAGTTTTAACAATATCTTGCAATTATCTTGCTAAGGTCACGACATAGCAAGTATTTATCAAATGTGTTTAAGCTTGAGTATTTGTTAGATTTATTGCAGATTATACTTCAACACTTGGTTTGTTGAGTTTCAAAATAAGCAAATCGTAACGAAATGAAAACAATAAATGAACACGGGGTTTATAGTGGTTCAAACAGTTGTTCTACGTTCACTCTTTAGTCCTTCTGATAGAAAACTCACTATAGATTAATTACAAGGTTAGGCTTGATCTTTAACATTGACCAGCTCCTCCATCAAGTCAGCGCGCACCTTCAAGCACCTCGGTCTTCAATCTTCACCATTGACACTCCTTAGAGTGAGGACAAACCTCCCTTCTCCTCGGACATCAACCTTTGGGAGTTTTATAGTTCTTCTCACAACATTTCCGTGTTTAATAGTAGCCCGTGATAATTATGCTTGCAGGGTGATGCAGTATTTTTATCAAGTAAAAATTATCGAACACGAAGACTCAATTCGCCCGTTGTTTAAGTAAAAGGGATTGATTATGGAACTTAATATCTAGACGAGATAAAATGACTTTGAATGATCAATTATAAACTACCTAAAATTCTAAAGATTAATGTAACAATTAAATGAAATACCAATCAACTTCCTTAAGATTACCAAAGAGAGAATAGTTGAGGAACATAGGGTGGATTGGGGTAGATTATGAATATGCTTGGGTTTGCTAACTTTACGAAACAATTTCAATAAGATGATTTGGGTCAATTCACATAACTCTAGTTATTACCCTTAGTACCGCTGCAACAACCATAGATTAATCTCAATCTCAACCTAAGTCTGGGTATGTTAATATCGATTAACTCCCAGAAGCTCAAGAATTTAATAACCTAGATGCCAATTCACCTATCTTCTAAGTGAAACAACATCTAATTATTATTGAAATCCCCTCTAATTATCAAACCTATCAAGTTAG
>JAPKLW010000339.1:542842-553773 GCA_026898455.1 Plectranthus barbatus | reverse complement strand
CTCCTTTTTCGTGCCCTTTTCTCTCTAGGGTTTTCAAAAGTCGAACCTTTATTTTGTGACACCCCTTGGCCTTTTATAGTTGAGAAATTCGCAGCCCCAACAATTTGTTCCCGAACGGGATCTTCCTTTGAAAATTTCTATCCCGAGCGGGATGGATTAAACTTCACGCTGAAGAACCCGACAGGTACCAAACGGGATGGATAGGTCCCGAACGGGATGGGCTTCGGCCTTCCCATTTGTTCTCCTCAAATTCACGCCAAATTTCCTTCGATCTTCCTTTGAAAATTTCCATCCCGAGCGGGATGGATTAAACTTCACGCTGAAGAACTTGACAGTTACCAAACGGGATGGATAGGTCCCGAACGGGATGGGCTTCGGCCTTCCCATTTGTTCTCCTCAAATTCACGCCAAATTTCCGAGTTCCGAACGCAATGGAGCCTCCCGAGCTTGGGTCCCGAGCGGGATCAGCCTTTCCTGAACGGGATGGGCCTCTAATTTTCGGCTTTTTGTGCCTTTTTAAGTCCCGAATAGGACGTGTATGTCCCGAACGGGATTCACTTCGCCCTCAGCTACAATTTTGCTCCAAAACTCGAGTTTCTAGCACGTTTTATATCCTGCACACTCAAAACAACTCTAGAACATCAAGTGAAGGAAAATCAATGAAAAGAACAGATATGTGTGTGATTTGTGCACCTAATCCTCATCAAATCATTCAATTCATATTCCAAAAAACAGTACAAATTACGCACATATCAAACCTCCCAAACTTAAACCTTTGATTGTCCTCATTCAAAAACAAAAACTAGATTTTCATTCGCTTGGTGCAATGCTTCACGGCTCACCACTATCTATCAATGCATATTTCAATCTCACAAAGTTTTCATTAGCTTCCATGTTTAGATTAATGCAAAGAACTCAACCTTACCGGCATGTGATCATATAAGGTGTAACACTCACACTCAGCTGTATAAGGTGGAAATTTTTCTTTCTTTCACTCAAGCACAAGTACACAAGTTTCATTCATATCGTTCATCTCTGCCACATTTGTTCACATTGAAACATCGTCCTAGAATCAAATAGGACTTTTATCGGGTTGTAACGTGGCTTACTAACAGGTAAGGTGTTTTAGGCAAAAGTGACTCATTCATCCCAACCCTTTTCTCAACATTCAACCAATCAACCCTTCAACACATAGGTGCATACTTCTCTTCTACAATCTGATTAGTTCTCACTTCTCTCTTTTTTTTTTTCACTGGATATGCATTCAAACCTTCTTTCAATTATTTTTCTTTTCTTTCTTTTTCTTTTTCTTTTCACTTTTGTTTTTCTCTTTCCCACACAATATATTTTTTTTCAATCATTATTTCAACTCACACACAGAATTCAATCCAAGCACTCACCTCTTCTTATCTCAACTCATCCCCACCCCACAACTTGTTCCTAAACACACACGAAAGAATTCAAGGCTCAAAGTGGCTCCGAAACAATGGTTAGGGCAATTATGTTTCCACCTTATACTCCAATATTATCAAAGGTAGGTACTAAGAAAAAATGGCCTAAGATCATTTTCTAGTTCAATGTAACATGTTAAACTACGAGGCATTGACAGACTCTACTCATTCCGCTTGTGCTCGCCTCTCACAACCAATCAAAAATGAGATAAAATGGACTCATTAGGCTCAAACCTCACAAGTTTAAAGTTGTTGAGTTCTAAGCATTAATATAACATGACGTCAAATGCCAAATTTGTTCAACCAAAAGCATGCATCAATTTCAAGTTATTCCGCTCTATCATGAGCTCAAACGATTCAAATCATGTTCATGCCTCGTCACGAATTCAATCTCAAGCCTAAGTTATCACAATCAGGCATACCTCACTTGCAAGTACTCAAATTTAGAATAAATCATTCAATTCATGCTAAGTGTGAGAGTTAAATGTAAGAGTGTATGTACCCCACTTTCGACAGTTTACCAGGTAGAAAACAAAAAATTTCGGCATGGTTCCGCTTGTTAAAGCTCTATCCACCTGTATCATTACCATAGCAAACAGCAAAAACCAACAATTTCCAAATATCAACACTTCCATCAGTCAAAGATTAATCATTTTACAACCAAATCGAACTACTTCAAAACAAGTACAATAAATGAATCCTAACTCAACTAACTAGGTGTTCAGTACAATAGAAAATAGGTAAATCAGTTCCAACATAACAAGTAAAAGGATAGGGATAGAGAGAGAACCGGCTTCCGTCCAACCCCCCAAACTTAGTCTGAAGACGACTAAGTTTGAAAAGGCGGAAAGACGGTGATCACTACTGGGTAGAGCCCAGAGCATCATCATTCCTCCTGCGCCTCCGATAGTAAGTAGGAAACTGAGCAATCAAGTCGTTCAGCTCAGTCTCGATGCCGGATAATCTGGTGTTCACTCCATCAAACCTTTGCTCCATCCAAGTCCTCTGGGTACCCATTTTAGCTCTCAGTTTGGTCACCTCAGTCGCCAAACCGGCCATCCTCATGTCCAGTCCGGCCATAGAAGATGACATGCTCTGCATCATCTCCATCATCTCAGTCCGCCAAAGGCGAAGGGCTCCAGCTGAAGACGTCCCGGCGCCCTGCTCGCGCTGTGGCTCCTCCTCATCATTGGACTCCTCCTCATTATCCTCCTGGACAGGGATAGTGTGCTCAAAACTCCCATACGTCCCATCCCGGCCTTTCCTGTACCATCTGGCTCTGTGCTCGGGCGAGTCCAACAAAAGGTTCGCCCCAGAATCGGGAGCAATAATGGTGGTGGCAGCAGCATTAGGCAAAATCAACCAAGCATCACCGACCACCTTATACAAGAAGGCATTCTCCCGGAGAACGGATATGTATTTCGCCAAGGTAAGCACCGGGAGGTCCACCACACACGGTGGCACCTCCGTCCCTCTCCTCGGGATCTGGAAGTGGTCGAGGATGGGAGTGATCAGGCCCCCACAATAAATGTTGGTGCGGGTGGGGGGTCAACTCCAATTGTCTATGGCTACAGCGGCCATGGAGAAAGGGGCTCCAGCAAGTAAGAAATGGAGCAAAAAAAGCTCCGACATGATTACATTGTTGCTCTCATGGCAGCCGGAAACGGAGTTAGCAACGCTCTTGTGGATGTAACGCAGGATCGGGCTTCTAATGAGAGAGCCCTTAACCAGCTTCATCCTTAGAGTGCCCAAAACAGTCTCGCCGGAAATCATTTGCCAGAAATCCTTGGGATGGAAGTCCTCCTCGGGGACGTATCTTGATTCCTCTGCACAGCCATAAATAGCATCGAGCTGTGCACGCTCCAAAGTGTAGCTTTTGCCCTCCATTTTGAATGTTAGGTGGCTAGGCCAGTTTCCGGGGCTCCTTCGCACAGAAGCGGAAGCCAAAAATTCCCTCGTTTGCTCCTCAAACGCCGGCCACCTTTTGTCAAGCAAAGCGTCCCAACCAATATTCCTCAACAAGGTTTCGACATCCTCCCGGATTCCCAATGCGGTAAGAGTAACTGGGCAGGGGTATTTTGAACCGTTAACCACACACTTGCTTAAGGCCTTCAGAGTTTTGTACTCATCATCGGTGAAATTAGAGGGGCGTGCAACACGAGTATTGGGTGCCATATTCTCTGCAACAAGCAAACCAAAAATCATTCACCCATTCAAACCAAGAGATAACTGAAACTTCACAATTGCACAACTTCAAAGCACAAATAATTCCCCCACAATCAATCGTGTACATGAAGGATTTATCTAGACATAATCATAAACCCACAATCTCACATGAGTACATTCACAATTTAAGAAAATAAACCAAGCCCTAAATAATGCAAGGATAATAAATCATCCATAATTTTCGCAAAATTTCCCCCAATTAACTTCAACATCAAGAAATTGTGCCCAAATTCGCAACATATATAGAATTCCAACACCAAACATGTATTGAGGCATTAAATCGAACACCTTATGTGCATTAACCATAAACCCTAGGTGAGGAGTCTAAACATGAATAATCCCCAAATCAATTGTTCAAACTTGCAAAATTCAACAAAAACATGAAAGAAACATGAAAAGGGAAGAGAAATTACCTGATAATCACCGAAAAATCGAAGGAATGCAAGAGAAAGAAAGGAAATACCGTTTGGTAGGAAGAAAAAGGGTGAGAAAATCTGATTCCGCGCGGCACACCTATATATACTCGCGACCCGTCCCGAGCGGTACAGACCTATCCTGCTCGGGACGGCCTGACCGGCCCGGTATGCGGCCCACAAAAAAACCAGTTCCGAACGGGACACAAGGGTCCCACTCGGGATGCCCCATAGCTTTTCCGACTTTTTGTGCAAATACCCATCCCGAGCGGGATGTGAAGCTCCCGATCGGGATATGTCAAGCTCATTCGCAAGTTACGTGTCCCGAGCGGGACTGGTTGGTTCTGCTCGGGATTGACCTCGACCCAGCAGTGATTTTTTTTATTTTTTGCATCCCAAATGGAATAAAATGGTCCCGCTCGGGATTTGTCACGGCCCTTCGCGTATTTTTCCCCAAAATGAGGTATTGTCGTCCCTACAACACTCCAATCATCTTCCAACAATCATTAGTAGCACAGAGTTCCCCCCAAACTTAATATAATGCAAAACAATATCAAAACAAATGCATGCTAATCTATTAACGAAACAAGATAAGTAAATCGAACTTGGGTTGCCTCCCAAGAAGCGCTGCATTTAACGTCGGGAGCTCGACGAACTTACCTACTTACCTTCATGCAAGGGAGATTTCATTCACAGCTCGAGGTTGCTCGGAAGTGTGAAATCGCTTAACCTGGTGCCCATTCACCTTGAAGTAGTGGCCATCTTCAGTCTCCAGTTCCAAAGTACCATTCTCAAACACTTCTCGCACCTTGTATGGCCCTGTCCAACGAGAACGAAATTTACCCGGAAACAATTTCAAACGAGAATTAAAGAGAAGAACCATATCACCTTTGTAGAACTTCTTCACTCGAATCTGTCGGTCGTGAAATTGTTTGGCTCTCTCCTTGCACAGTTTTGTGCTCTTATATGCCTCGTGTCTCCACTCATCAAGCTCATTCAACTTCTGCACCCGATCCCCCTGAGCTTTCAGAAAATCCAAGTTCAATGTCTTGATGGCCCAAAACGCCTTATGCTCAACTTCAACCGGAAGATGGCAGGACTTGCCATAAACCAAT
This sequence comes from Plectranthus barbatus, assembly GCA_026898455.1. Taxonomy (NCBI): domain Eukaryota; kingdom Viridiplantae; phylum Streptophyta; class Magnoliopsida; order Lamiales; family Lamiaceae; genus Plectranthus; species Plectranthus barbatus. The sequence goes on along the minus strand of JAPKLW010000339.1, from coordinate 548,568 downwards.
TGGTATGGGGACATGCAGATGGGTGTCTTGAAGGCTGTCCGGTAGGCCCACAAAGCCTCATCAAGTCGCTTACTCCAATCCTTCCGACTCAATACCGTCTTCTCCAGCACCTGCTTGATCTCTCGATTAGCTAGCTCAGCCTGCCCATTGGCTTGCGGATGATAGGTTGTTGTTACTCTTTGTCGCACCCCATATCTTGCCAGAAGTTTATCCATGAGTTTGTTGCAGAAGTGACTGCCTCCATCACTCACCAAAGCTCTGGGAATGCCAAACCGAGCAACTAAAACCTTCAAAAACTTAAGCACCACTTGAGAGTCATTAGTAACAGTGGGTATGGCCTCTACTCATCGAGACACATAGTCCACAACAAGAAGAATATAATTAAACCCAAACGATGGTGGGAAAGGGCCCATAAAGTCAATGCCCCAAACATCAAATATATCTACTTCAATAAAAATCTTTTGGGGCATCTCATCCCTTCGGGTGATATTCCCCATCTTCTGACATCTATCACAAGCTCGAACCATAGCAATACAATCTTTAAAAATAGATGGCCAATAAAAACCGCAAGATAGTACCTTCAATGCGGTTCGGTTCGCACCAAAATGACCCCCACTAACCGAATGGTGGCATTCTTCTATGATCTTCCCCCATTCGCTCTGATGAACACACCTACAGATAATACCATCAGCACACCTGCAGAACAGGTACGGTTCTTCCCAGTAGTAGTACTTGGCCTCCTTCAGAAATTTCTTCTACTGATAGGGCTCCAAATCAGGAGGTAATACACCTGCAACCAAAAAATTACAGAAATCTGCATACCATGAAACACTAGCAACAGCTAGAGTCATAATCCTCTCATCAGGAAAATCTTCCTTAATCAACGTATCCTGATTGTCACCCTCAACTGGATTCTCTAACCTAGAAAGATGATGTGCAATTACATTCCCACAACCTTTCTTATCCCTAATTTCCATGTCAAATTCTTGTAAAAGCAAAATCCATCTAAGCAACCTAGGCTTCGAATCAGTTTTAGCAAACAAGTACCTAATTGCTGCATGATCAGTGTAAACTACAGATTTTGCTCGTATTAAATTAGCACGAAACTTATCATAAGCATAAACAACAACAAGTAATTCTTTCTCAGTCACAGTGTAATTCAATGGAGCAGGATTTAACATTTTGCTAGCATAGGCAATAACTCTAAAAATTTTATCCCTAATCTATCCCAGAGCTACCCCCACAGCAGAGTCACTAGCATCACACATTAAAACAAAATCCTCCTCCCAATCCGGAGTCACTAACACAGGAGCTGTTACTAATGCGTTTTTCAACCTCTCAAAAGCCTGCACACAGTCTTCACTAAATTCAAAGGGGACATCTTTCTCTAGCAAACTACACAAGGGTTTAGTTATCTTGGAAAAATCTTGGATAAATCTCCTATAGAACCCAGCATGTCCCAAGAAACTCCTAACCCCTTTAACTGTCTTAGGCAAGGGGAGTTGTTCAATTGCTACCACTTTAGCCTTATCAACCTCTATCCCCCTACTAGATACCTTATGTCCTAATACGATTCCCTCTCTAACCATGAAATGACATTTTTCCGAATTTAATACTAGGTTAGTCTCCTCACATCTCTGCAACACAGTTTTTAAATTCTCTAAGCAATCATCAAAAGACAAACCAAACACAGAAAAATCGTCCATAAAGACTTCCATAATATTTTCAATAAGACCATGAAAGATGGACATCATACACCTTTGAAAAGTCGCTGGTGCATTGCACAGCCCAAAGGGCATCCTCCGATTGGCGAAAATCCCGTAGGGACAAGTGAAGGCTGTCTTGTGCTGGTCTTCAGGTGCCACCACAAGCTGATTGTATCCAGAGTATCCATCCAAGAAGCAATAATGAGACTTTCCTGCAAGACGGTCAAGCATTTGATCAATAAAGGGTAACGGAAAATGATCTTTAAGAGTAGCATTATTTAAAGCCCTGTAATCAATGCAGAAAAGCCATCAGGTTGTTGGTCTCTCAATCACTTCTTCTCCTCCAGGCTTGATAACCTTCTCGAATCCCCCTTTCTTCGGAACCATGTGAGTCGGGCTAACCCACTCACTATCACTCAGAGCATAGATGATATTATTATCCAGCAGCTTCATCACCTCCTTTTTCACCACCTCTTGCATCTTCGGATTCAGTCTCCTTTGAGGTTGTCTCTTTGGCTTGCTCCCTTCTTCCAGAATAATTTTATGCATCACAATAGACGGGCTGATCCCCCTTATGTCGGAAATCTGCCACCCTATAGCTGATCTGTGCATCCTCAGGACCCTCTTCAGCTTTTCAATCTCCACGTCAGACAATGCAGAGTTAATAATGACTGGATAAGTGTCCTTCTCCCCAAGGAAGATGTATCGGAGGCTATCTGGCAATTCCTTCAACTCCACCACTGGGGCTTTGTTCTTGCTCTGTTCCTTCTTCAATCTCGCCTCTAGCTCCTCCTCCTTATACCTCAATTCCAGAAACTTCACATCCTGCTTTGGTTTGACCTCTGGTGCATCTTCCAACGCTTTCACCATCTCTAGCAACTCATCACAAATCTCATAAAGCTCATCAAAATCAAGGTTAGAGTGCAGAGAGTCATGAATAACCTCCTCTAGAGCATCTTTCTTCTCGTGACCAAAAGACAAAGGGAAAGATATTACCTCAATGTTGTTGCACTCGTCATACCTATCCTCGTGCTTCTTCATTGCATCTGAGATGGAGAATGTAATCTTCTGGTCCTTGAAACGGAGAGTCAGCTCTCCTTCCCTCACATCAATCAAGGCTCCTCTAGTGCGCAAGAATGGTCTCCCTAGAATTAACGGCACATTCTTGTCTTCCTCCATATCCAGAACTACAAAGTCCGCTGGGAATATAAAATCCTTGACTCGGACCAGAACATCTTCTACAATTCCTTTCAGCTGTGATAGAGAGCGATCTGCCATTTGGAGAGTAATGGTGGTAGGTTTGATCTCCCCAATTTGCAGTCTATTGAAGATAGATAGCGGCATCAGATTAATGCTCGCACCCGAATCACACAGTGCATGGCCAAAATCCAACCCACCAATGACACAGGAGATGGTGAAACTCCCCAGATATTGCCTCTTGATAGGCATCTTTTTCTGGATAACTGCACTGCACTCTTCAAACAAGTTCACTGTCTCGAACTCTCCAAATCTCCTTCTTTGTGTCACCGATTCCTTCAGGAACTTGGCATAACCAGGAATATCTTGCAAAACCTCCAGCAGTGGCAAGTTAATCTGCACCTTTTTCAAATGGTCTAAAAACCTTACAAATTGCTTGCTCAACTTATTCTTCGCAAGTCTTTGAGGAAAGGGTATGTTGCTTCCCTTGGAAATTTCCTCAGATGTGCTCCCCTTTTGTGTTTTGACTAGCTGGGGAGTCACTTCTGTTTCAATCTCCTCCTCTTCTGAAATTTTATCCTGGTGCCCTTGTTTGTCGTTACCCGCTGTGGGGTTACTGGGCTCGTCATATAACCTACCACTTCTTGTGATTATAGCACTGCAATTCTTCTTCGGGTTGGCTTCAGTATCGCTGGGAAACTGCCCCTGCTTATGATTCCCACTCACATGCTTAGCAATCGTAGAGATCTGATTCTGCATTTCTGTCATCATACTGTCGTATTTATCAAATCTCTTCTCAAGTTCCTCTTCTCTCGAACTTTGTCCTCTTCTGTCCTGCAGCCCATACTGCCTCCTCAAATTATCACGCCCATTTCCTTGATTTGGTCCTTCTCCTCGCTGCTCAAATCCAGGAGGTGCATTCATAGCATTATTCGGATTCCCATAAGATAGATTCGGGTGGAATCGGTTATTGGGATGATACGGAGGGTTATCATTCTGATAGTATGGCCTTCGGTAGTTCCCATAATTTCCTCTGCCAATGTAGTTCACATCATCAACTGACTGGGCTTCCAATTGTGCCATCTCACTGTATTGATTCAGAATCTGAACTCCCCATTTGCTGCTGTTGCTGTTGGGTTATATCCAAAAGAAGAAGATCCATCTTTGTTTCCAAAGAAGCCATCTCGTTGTACTGATTTGGAATCTGAGTTCCTCCCTTTGAGGAACTCCCCATTTGCTGCTGCTGCTGTTGAGCTCTATCCAAAACAAGAAGATCCATCTTTGTTTCCAAAGAAGCCATTTTTTCCTTCATCTCTTCCTGATCTCTTGTAGCAGCGACATTCTTCACAACTCTATAATCCCTTCTTTCTTCAGCCACTTGTAACTGTTTTTGGCCAGCTTTTCAATCGCCTTCATGGCCTCATCTTCCTCTAGATCAAGGAAGTCTCCTCCACCAATTTTATCCAATCGGAGTTGTGTGTCATTATCTACTCCAGCATAAAAGAGGCAAATGATTTCTGCATCAGACACCCCATGTTTTGGACATTTCCTCAGCATCTCTCGAAACCTGTCCCATGCCTCGTACAGCGGCTCATCATATTGCTGGCTGAATGCCTGAATTTCTGCCTTCCTTTTCAGTGTCAGCCCTGGTGGGAAAGACTTCAGTAAAAACTTCTCCTTCAGATTTGCCCATGTTCTTATCTCATTCTTTTTCAATCCTATCAACCAAGACTTAGCTTCGTCCTTCAAGGAGAAGGAAAATAGGTACATCCTGATTTGCTCCTGGGGGACTTGATTGATCTTTATCATGTCTGCCACCTCCAAGAACTGCGTGATATGACTGTTCGGATCTTCATTAGGTTTCCCTCCGAATTGATTCTTCTGTACCATCTGAGCAAGCTGGGGTGTGATCTCGAAATAAGTAGCGTCAGTCCACAAATTGAATCCATTAGTAGATTCTCCCCTTGAAGGTCGGAACAGATTTCGAAGAGGATTTCTCCTTTCTTCTCTACGCTCACGTTCCCCCGCATTATTGTTAACTTGGGCTCGGACTTCTTCCAGCTGCCTTTGCAGATTCTCGATCAGTTGTCTATCATTCCTTTGATCTTCCTCAGCCATGTCTTCTTTCACTACTACCTGTGCTGCCTGTTCTTGTATTTTCTTTGCCTTAGCCCTTGTAATCATGCACCACCTGCACCAACAAGAATTAGAATTAAGTAGCTATATAATAAATCTAGACTACCAAGCTCGTAAATCCCCTAATATCAAACAACGACCTACACCTTGAGTCCCCGACAACGGCGCCAAAAATTGATGCAGTATTTTTATCAAGTAAAAATTATCGAACTCGAAGACTCAATTCGCCCGTTGTTTAAGTAAAAGGGATTGATTATGGAACTTAATATCTAGACGCGATAAAATGACTTTGAATGATCAATTATAAACTACCTAAAATTCTAAAGATTAATGTAACAAATAAATGAAATACCAAACAACTTCCTTAAGATTACCAAAGAGAGAATAGTTGAGGAACATAGGGTGGATTGGGGTAGATTATGAATATGCTTGGATTTGCTAACTTTACAAAACAATTTCAATAAGATGATTTGGGTCAATTCACATAACTCTAGTTATTACCCTTAGTACCGGTGCAACAACCGTAGATTAATCTCAATCTCAACCTAAGTCTAGATATGTTAATCTCGATTAACTCCCAGAAGCTCAAAAATTTAATAACCTAGATGTCAATTCACCTATCTTCTAAGTGAAACAACACCTAATTATTATTGAAATCCCCTCTAATTATCAAACCTATCAAGTTAG
>JAPKLW010000339.1:467910-542832 GCA_026898455.1 Plectranthus barbatus | reverse complement strand
CTCCTTTTTCGTGCCCTTTTCTCTCTAGGGTTTTCAAAAGTCGAACCCTTATTTTGTGACACCCCTTGGCCTTTTATAGTTGAGAAATTTGCAGCACCAGCAATTCGATCCCGAACGGGATCTTCCTTTGAAAATTTCCATCCCGAGCGGGATGGATTAAACATCACGCTGAAGAACCCGACAAGTCCCGAACGGGACGGGCTTCGGCCTTCCCATTTGTTCTCCTCAAATTCACGCCAAATTTTCGAGTTCCGAACGCAATGGAGCCTCCCGAGCTTGGGTCCCGAGCGGGATCAGCCTGTCCCGAACGGGATGGGCCTCAAATTTCCGGCTTTTTTATCCTTTTTTAGTCCCGAACGGGACGTGTGTGTCCCGAACGGGATTCACTTCGCCCTCAGCTACAATTTTGCTCCAAAACTCGAGTTTCTAGCACGTTTTATGTCCTGCACACTCAAAACAACTCTAGAGCACCAAGTGAAGGAAAATCAATGAAAAGAATAGATATGTGTGTGATTTGTGCACCTAATCCTCATCAAATCATTCAATTCATATTCCAAAAACAATACAAATTACGCACATATCACAGGGCAAGGTGACTGCTAGATTCTTTCTAAAATATAAAGAATCCCAATGATAACCTAAGAAGAAACTTCTAAGGTGTCGAGCTTTGAATATGTAAACTTGCGTAAAGCTTCTATCAAGTATCAGCTCGGATGTGAGTTCGCGTTGGTTTGAGAGTATTGAGATCTCTGATATTTTCTTTCTTGTAGAATTTTCGCGAACCTCTGAATCTCACTTTGATAATACATATTTATAGATGAAGATTCAAACGACTATTTGAAACTTATCTGTTAGAATCAGAGTGTCTGCTCGCCAATCTCCAACCTTTCTTGTGTCTATTGATTATCCTTCTCTCTGATTCGTTGGGTTTCCTTGTGATTTGGATCCTCCTGATTGACGACTTTGTATCTTGTGTTGATTGTTGTTGTGCGTTTGCTGGCAGTTGGTAGTCTGTTGATATCTCAGCACTCTTGCTATGATTCATCAACGTTTTTGTTTCAATCCTTCAGCATTATTTTAGGCGTGTCCAAACATTCTTCAGAGTTTGCAAGCCATTTACTAACGTCTTCAGCAATCTTCAAGTATGATGATTCCTTCAGCATTCTTCAATCTTCAATTATGATGATTCCTTCAGCAATGTTTGATCTTCTATTCTAGTTCTATTACAACTCGAGTAATCCTGTACATGACTTTTACAATTCGACTCGATACTCAGTTGCTAGAAACTAGATTGACTTGAGCTTTGATGCACCAAAATTAATATTCATACAATTAAGACCAAGGGATTATAATATTACTATCAATATTCCTAACAACGAGCGATGCAATAATAGACATATATGATAAACAAATAAGTGGATTAAAGTAAGCACACACTACGAATGATTGAAACAAATATGCATAGAACCTTTAGATAAAATTATGCAATTTTCTTCCTCCAATAGCCCAAGCTAATTTTCCACAAGCTACTATGTAGACATTTACGGAAAACATTCAACCAGACCAAAATATGTCCTTTAATTGCTCTCCATGCCTGGTATATGTCGGCAAAAGAATTGATATTTGAGATACTAAGACCGTGTTCACCTATCCGGAGCAAGAACATCACAAATGAGTTATACTCCAGGCAACATCTAAGCCAAAATAACCACAATCCTAACTCTGGATGATAAAAGACGATTTAGCATAAGTACTCAACCCATATCGTATGCCCTTTACATCCTTTGTTATCTTATTTAAATTAATCTTAGAGACCAGTAAAAGTTATCTCAGTGCAAGATACTAAGTAGACGTTTGCTCAAAGGCTCCCACTTCTCATCTTAAACTAAATGTTTTATTTGGAAACCTCATCGCATTAGAACTGGTAAGGGACCTCTAACGCAAGATACTAAATAGATGTTTATGCTTCGAGACACCTTGCTTACAATGAGAGGTTGTATTTGTAGAGATCGATTGATTTTAGTTAGAAAAGAACCAAAATCCAGCTTAGTATTTTAAATTTTAAAGGTTTCATGCGCACACATTATTTTGTGCCTCATAAATTATGTCACTTCTAAATTTCATCATAAACTAATGACTTTAAAATTCATAGACACAATTTAAAACATAAAATAAATCACATAAAACATGCTTGATAATAAAATAATTACAACATGCTTAGATAGTAAATAAATAAAGCAAGTATGCATGTTTTCCTATTATTTACTAGTGTGCGCATAATGAATCACATCAGTACGAGAATAAAAAAAACAAACAAATAAATTCTCGTGGCCCCTCAGATGCAATTACATGAAAATAAATACAGATCTACAAACAGGGCATCCGTTGGACTTGTAATCTGAATCGGGCTGAAAAATCAGCAGTTGGGCTTCAAATTAGGGTTTCAGGCCCAAAAAGAGCCTAATAGACAGCAAAACCCTAATTTTTCAGACAATGCGGGCTGCCTCCAGGCCTGGAACCCTATTTTTGCAACCAGCTACCACATTTTTCAACAGCCACCCGCTGTCGGCTGTTTAGCACTCGGCCGCCCTCTTCAACCGCCACCCGCAGTCGACACTTTCTTCAAATGGTAACTGCCAACCGCAGCAGCCACAAGTGATATCGCCGGAGCAACTGCTCGCATTTAAAGATGCGAAGCAGCAAACAGCCGCAACCTTTGTTGCGCTGAGTTCACGTTGTCGTGCATTACTGCGCACGACCCTTATTGCTCAACCGCCTTCGCGTTCAGCCGGCCTGTCACCACCACTGCCATGTGCTCCACCATCATTGTAGAAGCGAGGCGACCCACCAAACGTCGACAGCAACCTGCACCATGTCCACGCTTGTAGTTCGGCAGCGGCCCCTCTGTAAGAAAAGAGGCAGGGACTGAATTGCCCGCAGATGCCGCGAACGAGAAGGGCTGCGTCAGAACCCTAGCTTTCTTCAGTTGTTTCTTCTTTCTCCCGACCTATTGAACACCACGTCGGTGAATTCTCTGCTTGCTGGTGACTGCACAAATGTGAGAAAGAGCAGGCGCGGTCCAACCACATAGCAGGGCCAATCTCCGCTGCCACCCGTCACTGTTCATCGCCACCTGCACAGCCGCCGGCGCCGCCTTCTCTGCTGGGCTGAACTAAATGGTGCTGAACACTTCGATGTGTTCTTCGTTTTCTTCATTTCCCGGGATTACAAATTTGTTTAAAATAATACAAAAAAATAGATCTAAATCTATTACAGTTTTTTTGCCTATTGAATCTAAAAACGGATTTTCTCGTGGTGTAAAACAAATCCAAAACGAGAAGGCCACTAGAACAAACCCATCCATGACAATTCAAATCCATCCACAATAAAAATAAACATAGTTTATTCAATCTTAATTTATTTAAGATAGTGCCTTGATGCACACTAAAATAAACTAACAAAATCTAATTATATTCTAGTGTGAATGCAAGAATAATTTCAATCCAAGTTCTTCTACCCTTTGTCCGTTAGAATACTCGATAGTTATGTATTGCTTTCGTATCTAAAAATGGTCAAGTCGTTTAGTTTGTGTTTAATCTAGGCAATGAAAGAAAATCAACTATCTATCTAAACTAGAATCAACACATGCTACATTTCTACATTCATTTGCAATAAGCTCACACTTCCACTCTATTACAATGCAAGCATCAACCACAAGGTATGAAATTCAACAATTATCAAACAAAGGACATTGGTAGAAATCCACATTGAATTCAAGAGATTGGTTTTAATGATTCAAACAACCATTTAATCCATTCAAAGATGATCAACCTACCCTATACTTCATATTCCCCTTAGTACCGGCAATATAAGAGTAGATGAAATTAGATACACAAAGAGTTACGTTATAGCACCTAACTCCACTCCAAAAAGTCCTTAAGTTATCGACCGATAGGCAATCTCTACACAGCGATTGGATCAAAACCTATATGCATCTACACTTTTCACAACACCTCAATCCGCGTTGGCTGCAATCTACATAGTTGGTTAATGCCTACACTATGTGATTTAAGAAAAGGCTCAAGTGAGTGCAATCAAATGAATGGAGGTAAACAACAATCATGCTCAATCAATTGACTCAATGCTTCAATCTACCATCATCCAAAGGTATTTAGCTAGACATACATTTAATTCGATTCAACTGAAAAAACAAAATGCCCAAATCCATTACAAAGATAAAACAAGAGAGAAGATTCCCCCCAAAGCTTGGATTTAGTCTTGGTCAATGCCTTGATCATCTTCAATCTTCCAATTGGATTGGATTAGCCTTAGATCCACCTTGGATGAGGTTTAAAGTGAGTGGGAAGGGGAAATCTAGATAATAACACCCAAATTTTTGCTAACAGTCCTTTCCCAAATCATCTTTCCACCTTTTATAATAAGTTCCCAGACCTTCAATTTGCCTTGGATGAAATCGGCTCGACCCAAATGCTTTAAAAGTGAAAAACCGCCAAAATAGCAGGCTCGGGTTTGCCTGGGACCAAATGAGTTCGACCAGGATTTGCCTCTGTCTGGCAGATCCTGGCCGAGTTGAGCAGGGGTTCGGTCGAGCTCTGCCAGACAGAGGCAAATCTTGACCGAATCCAAAAATGTTCGGACCGGGATTTTGCTCTGAAATCACCCTGCTGCTCCCCTGCTTCATTCGGGTCGGTATTTGCCATGCATAAACACAATCCAAGTCGATTTTTCACCAGAATTGGGCCAAACTTGATGAAAAATACTCAATTATTTCCCTACACAACAACAACATAACAAAACACGAAAACAAGATAAAAACACACGAAAACCATATGATATTGGGGTAAAATGAACACAAACAAGCACTCAAGCATATCAATAAATTGGTCATTTTACACACATATCATAATCCCCCAAACTTAAACCTTTGATTGTCCTCAATCAAAACAAAGAAAAGTAATCATTCTACCTAGTGCAATACCTCATAACTCATCATATGTATCTTAACATGCCTCAATCAAAAGAGATTATCACCTAAATTTGTGCAACGGTTAATGGAAGAGACTAAATCTTCTCAAAAAGATAGATATAAGAAATGAAATACACTCCCTCTCGTATTTAGGGACCATTCACTCAAGCACGAAATATCAAGCTCGATTTCCATAGGCTTTCATCCTATCTCACCAATATACTACAACGAGCAAGATCCTAGAATCAAGAAGGTCTTTGTTTTGATTGTAACGTGGTTATCTAAAAGGTAGGTGGTTTTAGGCCAAAGTAACTAAATTCCTCAAATTCCTAAAACCACTAATCATTTGCTTCAAACCACTAATCCCGAGGCTTATTCGATTCACAATCTTTTCTTTTCGTTTACTCTTTTTCTCTTTTTTTTTCTTTTCTCATGCCCTTGCATTTTAAATTCTTTTTTCTTCTTCTTTTTTATTATTCAAAACAAATGTTTTGGTAGGTGCTTAGTTTTCAAAGACTTGCACCATCACTTTACAATTTCTTTCAATGCCTCTACAAACGGGATTCCATACAACCATCATACAAAAAAATTCCCAACCCAAACTCACATAACCATATTCACCTTCATACTCACATCCCCTAAACTTATTTCTAATCATATCAAAGAAAAATCTCTATTAAAGCTCAATCACGGGGAACAAAGGTATGAAAGGAAAATAATAATCAAATATAACACCTTATACCCCCAATGTGTAAGGTAGGACTAGGAATCGATGGCCAAATATTATTTTCTAATCAAAAGCTCATGCTAATCGATAGAGAATGGATGCAAGTTCTAGATTTCTCACTCTCAATCTCGCCTCTCACAATCGAAAAGATATGACAATGTCAAAGCTCAATACTCACGGCTTTTTGTCAAGTCTCAAGCATTAAGACACACAAAGCTCGGCAATTTAAAAGTTCAACCTAAGCATGCTTCGATATCAATGATTTTGCCCTATCATAGATATAAGTGTAGGGTTTGAGTCTACGATGGAAAACACGAGTTTCCATTAATGAATTTCTTGCCAAGGATCGTTCTTAGGATATCAGGAACAAATTTGAATTAAATAAACCATGCGATCCTATGCATGCTCCTACAAAACGAATTGCAGAGGATGAATTTAGAAAATACCTGATTTCACCATTTGATCTACAGATCTAGATCGGAGCCAATAACGATGAAATAGATCTGGATCTGAATCTGAACGCCGGCGATGAACAGTTATTCCTACAAATCTGATCTTCTGATCTGTTCCCTTGCTCCTTGGAAATCTGGTGAAGATTATCTACCAAGTTGAATCCGAGATCAGGAGGAATCGATCAGTTCCTCCCACAGATTGCCGCCGCCGTTCTCTCTCTCTCTCTCTATTTTCAACATACTGAAAAGTCTAACTTCATCTGATAGAGAGAAGGCCTATATATAGTGTTAGGGTTTTGAGAAACCCTAACCCTAATGGGCTTGAGCAGTTCATGGGCCAGACCAGGGACCATATGCAAATAATAAAGTGGGCCCTCTTTATTAATTAATCCTTCCTTGTTCAACCCATAACATAATTAATTAATAAAACATTGTCTTAAACTTCACCACGGTAACAATGCTGACTCGCCCCTTTATTACCAAGTTATTAGGAACGGGTTGCACCAAACTTACATGATCCACATATTTAAGGTTTTAGACATTCATTAATTAATTTGGCTTATGACAATCAGGCATAATTAATTAATCTCTTATTTCCTAAGTAATACCACTCACTCCTTTTCACTTATGTCTGAATTAAATAATTCAACCTGCAGGGTTTAGCATAATGAACCTTGTGAGCTCCTCAGGGAATGTCACCATCCTGAAATGGATATGCTTATCTAAACGTCCAGCCTAAGCAGGCCACATACAAATTGCCAACAACCAAAATACGGGTATAAGAGTACATTTAAGACTCGCCACCATGGCAAATCAAAGTGTAGTCAATCTGTGTGTGCCCCTTATCCATCAGTTAGGTTTAAGATCATAGGAAGTATGTTAGGGATCTGGCTCATTTATATGTCAATGAGAATTGCACATCCAACTGTTGATCCCATCAATACATAACCATGTACTGACACATCAAGTAGCTAGGATAAGCCCACTTATGAACCAATGTGCCGCAGCTTAGACCGACAACCTATCCACGGACTGTCTCAGCCGTGATACTGTTTATATCTCGCTAGGTCAAACGACTCAAATGATCCTCTGTGATCTCCTACACACCATATGGTCATCCTTATAGGCGAGATAATAGGATATTATGGTTCGTTGTATGTATGTTTCATCAGACAGCGAGCATTGTTGTAGCAACATATATGAAGGCCAGTGTACAAAACACTTAATCATATATGCTTTCAGTGTATAATCCCAACAATCTCCCACTTATACTTAAAGCATAATACCATTGCTTTATCAAAGTATTAAGTGTGTCTATACTGTCAATCACTCCCACTGCATTCACGTTACCACTTGTCACGATTTCTCGTATGATGTGATACCACACATCCTATGTGTTTCACCACCTTGTGATTCTTGGGTTCCATTGAGTTTTTCATTGCACCAACATGATCACAATTGCATGTGATCTTATTAGGCAAACTCAGAACACACACCTTTAGAGGATAACATCGGAGCTATACTGCTTCTTGCGAAGCTAATGAAGCTGTCAAAAGCTCAGCCTTCATACCGGAATCTGTAACACACTTCTGTGTTAGACTCCTATAACTCCTCCTCCAAGGCCAACACATAGTTAGAGGTCGATTTCCTTTCCTTATGATCCTCCTGGATATCCGATGCCATTCAACTCACAAGGCTCATTCATTAACCAATGGGCCTATCTAGAGTTGAACTGATATCTGTTTAACATGCTTATAGCATTACAGATATCTAACTTCGTTCATTTACAATATGGAAAGACAACAATATTTCTTGCTATGAATGATTCACCACAGAATCAATTTAAGCGACTTGAGATACCTGAACATCCTTTTCTTGTGACATCACAAGACTTTAATTCAAAAGATGTTCCAAAATCTCATAAGTCCTACTTCTGATACTGTTCGGATAACTATCGTTTATGCCTGGTAATATCCCCACACCGTTTCCGAATGTGAAAATACTATCTGCATAATGTGCAAGGAAAACCACGCTTCCGCTGACACATAACTGGTACATGAAACTCTCATTCTCGATAGACAATATTGAAATGTCTGTTTCATGACTTTGAAGCACCTTTAAGTTCATACTTGAATTTCCTTGGCTTCCAGACATGATGCTTTGCACATAAATTATCTGGTTGTTGCATACATATGTCGTCACCTTTAATCAAGGTACCCGTTTATAAAATACGGATGACATCATCTATCTTCCAGATATTTAGATTTATATGTGTTGTTATGGTTAAAAGAATTCGAATGGGTTTAATAATTGCAACCAGTGAGAAAGTCTTGTTGTGAAACATACCTTACTCACTAACCTAGACTCTCGAATATACTAGGTTGCCATTCGAGCACTTTTCTTGTACATCAATCAGTTGCTTATAGCTGGTAAGCTATTTGGCAATCACTGATCCTGATACACGACCATAACATTTACTGATTCATTTCTGAATCCATGATTTGACGTCATTTAAGTGCATCATTTGTCTTAACAGCTTCGTTGCGCCTTAAGGGATAAGTACAATGTTGTTCGTTTAGCTGGGAACAAGTCCAGAGACTGTTTCCACGAACTAGTACCATTAAGCCTGTTAAGGCAACCTCCCACTGCAACGATGCTCCTTTTACGTTGCCAGTTAATGGTGCATTAATTTGTGGTTTACCACCTTACACAGGTGACCGTACAATTGGTACCATACCTTCCAAGGTATGCTCAATATGCCACGGGGTATTTCATGAAGGATTTGAATTGTCTTCTCTAAACGTTAGAGAACAATCTCACATTTGGATTCATGGTTTCATCCTATACAACTTGCACAAAGCAACCATGTTTTTTGTTTATCTGGAATAGCCCACAAAGCAGTACTAGCTTAAACCTTTCTTCCAACCAATCAGTTTCATATATCAGCTTAACAGCCGAATTACCCATCATTGCCCCTTTTGACAGAGTCAAGGTCTGCTAGGGTATTTGGAACTAGTTTAGAAGGCACTAGATTAAGCAAACAAACAACTGCTTTTGGCACTCTTCCATAAACAAAAAATTTGGCAAAGCTGGCATAACTTATAAACTTTTAAAGAATCTTATTTCGCTTTATCTACACTATCCCAATCGAGGGATAATAGGTGTAGCTAACTGGGATACAATCCTTTTGCTCTGCCAGATACTGTAAAAACAATCACTTAAGATACACCATTATGAATGAACCATAATATTTTTACGGTCTTGCTTAACTTATTATCTACCTTAGTCTTCAACGCTCTTGATTAAAGCAAGAGACTAAGACTTGCAGTGAACTAGATAAACATATCCAAATCTTAAATGATTACAGTATCGATGCCTGTTAAGGCAACTGCGGAAGTAGACTCAAACCAGCAAACCAGAGCAAACACGAAATAACCTATAGAGATACAATCGCCGATTAAAAAGCCTGGTTGCCATCATTATACCTCTAAGTAGTTGTCATAAGTACCATTCTTAGGAATACCTGGATTGAATCTATAATTCCATAAATTACTTAAAACTACTTAGACGTAGAACACTGATAGTTTATGTAATCAAGTAATGAAGAGATAATCATCCATAATAGAAAACATTGTTATTCATTCATGATAGATAAACTCTATCGAATAACTGATAATCCATAGATGAAAGAATATGTTTATCAAAACCAAAAATAACATCTCTTTAGAAGCTTGAATTAAAAATGTAGTTTTTAACATAAACTCAAATTAAAATCTCCATCAGCTGAAGTAGCAACTTCCAGCATCAATCTTGGAGATGTTAATCCCGCCATCTTCAAGTCTTACGCTTGATTCCCTGCAAAGTTTAGCAAACACGATTAGTGATCTCAGTTACCACTACCTACTAAGGAGTAGAAAACCGATACTAAACATGTTTCAACAAGCAATGCATAAGTCGCTGTTAGATTATCTATAATCTCACAGGCATTATCATAATGCTAATGCTGCAGCTGCAGTACTTTACTCATAGTGGTCATCATGTAGCATTTCACTATATTATTGGACTTGATCCACTTATCGTAAGACTGCTGCCGCTCGGCAGTAGCATCAGCAGCTGGGACTGGCGGACAAGGATTAGTAAAGATAAACTTGTGTTCTTCCGCAACAAGGATATAATCCAAATTACGTATCCATTCAAGGAAATTCGGACCATTGAGAGGATTTTGAGCGAGGATATTAATGACATTATTCATAGACATATTTGAAAACAAATAAGCTAAATTAAGGTAAGCACATACTACGAACAATTGAAACAAATATGCACAGAACCTTTAGATAAAACAATGCAAATTGCCTCCTCCAATTGCCCAAGCTAATTTACCGCAAGCTACTAAGTAGACGTTTACGGCAAACGCTCAACCAGACCAAAATAGGTCCTTTAATTTCTTAGCATGCCAGGTATCTTAAGCAAAAAAAATTAATATTGGCGATCTTAAGACCATGTTCACCTATCCGGAGCAGGGACATCACAAATGAGTTATACTCCAGGCAACAACTAAGCCAAACAAACCACAATCCTAACTCCGGATGATAAAAGGCGATTTGGCATACGTACTCGACCCATACCGCATGCCCTTTACATCCTTCGTTATCTCATTTCGATTAATCTTAGAGACATGTGGAAGTTGTCTCAATGCAAGCTACTAAGTAGACGTTTGCTCAGAGGCTCCCACTTCTCATCTCAAACTAAATGTTTTATTTAGAAACCTCATCACATTAGAACTGGTAAGTTATTTCTAACGCAAGCTACTAAGTAGATGTTTACGCTTTGAAACACCTTACTTCCAATGAGAGGTTGTATTTGTGGAGGTCTAATGATTTTAGTTTGAGAAGAACCAAAATCCAGCTTAGTATTTTAATTTCTAAAGGTTTCATGCGCACATATTATTTTATGTCTCATAAATTATGTCACATCTAAAATTTCACCATAAATTAATATGATCCCGAAATTTATAGACACAATTTAAAACATAAAATAAATCACATAAAGCATGCTTGGTAATTTAAAAATTACAACATGCTTAAACAGTATGTAATTAAAGCAAGTAAACATGCTTTCCTATTATTTACTAGTGCGCACATAATAAATCACATCAGTACGAGAAATAATTAAATAAACAAATAAAATTTCTCGTGGCCCCTCAGATGCGATTACAATTGAAAAATATTTAAATCTAACTATTACAAGATTTATTTTCAGTACAGATCTTCAAACTGGGCCTCCGTTGGACTTGAAATCTGATTTGAATTGCATCAACAACAATTGGGCTTCAAATTAGGGTTTCTGGCCCAAACAGCAGCCAAACCCTAATTTTCAGACTTGCGGGCTGCCTCCGGGCTGACGGGCCCGAGCCACGGCCCGGGTTTGGAAAACCTAGAGTTTGGAAACCCTAGTTTCCCTTGCACCAGCCGCCACCCTAGCAGCCCCAATCGTCGGCACCGTTTCTGGCGACCGCCTAGAGCTAGCCCAACGCCAGAACTCGTCGCTTGCTCAGCCCAGCCGATCACACCTCCTGTTGTCGCCATTTCTAGCGACCGAGACACCCGACAGGAAGCAGTGCAGACACAGCAGCACGCCGCGCACAGCCGCGCGCCACTACGACCGCCGTTCGCACCCTCCGCAGAGATGTCCTGGCACGGCTCTCGCCTCTGCGCGCTACCACCATCGTCGCCCGCATCCACACACGCCCAGCCTGTCGTCTGCAACATCGCGTGCAAGGGTTGTGTGGCCTGCCCGGCACTCCTCCGCTGGCCACGCGAACGAACGGCAGCGGCGAGCAGTAGTGGAAGCGCAGCCCAGCCACGTGCAGGTGTAGTTCACCGCACGCAGCCGCCACTCTCACACAACCGCCTGTTGCCGCAACCACCACCGCGCGCTGCCCTCCTATGGCGGAACCCTAGCCGCTATTACCTGGGCTGCTGCGCGCAGTTGCTGGACTAGTTCTCCTCACTGGAAAGATGTGCGGACAACAGCAGCAGTCGAACTGGGCGCAACCCAGCCGCAGGCATCCTCGCCTACCGCCGCCACCCGTCGCTGCCTGCGCAGCGTCCGCCACCACTGCCGCCGGTGAGTCAGGGTGGTGGAGGGGCTGAACCCTAGGGCTGAAGCATTCCTCCATGTCTGTTCTTCGTCCTCCTTTTCTCGTTCTTCTTTCCGGATTCAGATTCTCAGATTTTTACAGATTTGAATAAAAAGAGAATACAAAAAAATAAATCTAGATCTATTACATGATTTCCTATCAAATCTAACCACGGATTTTCTCATGGTGAAAAATAGATACAAAAACGAGAAGGCCATGAGAACAAAACATCCACTACAATTTAAATCCATTCATGAACATACATATTCATTTAATTTCAATTTATCCAAGATAGAGCCTAAGAACATCAATTTGGCTCTGATACCAATTGTAGGGTTTGAGTCTACGATGGACAACACGAGTTGCCATTAATAAATTTCTTGACATGGATCATTCTTAGGATACCAGGAACAAATTTCAATTAAATAAACCATGCGATCATATGCATGCTCCTACAAAACTAATTGCAGATGATGGATTTAGAGAATACTTGATTTCACCGTTTGATCTACAGATATAGATCGGAGCCAATAACGAGGAAATAGATTTGGATCTGAATCTGAACGCCGGCGATGAACAGTTGTTCCTACAGATCTGATCTTCTGATCTGTTCCCTTGCTCCTTGGAAATCTGGTGAGGATTATCTACTAAGTTGAATCCGAGATCTGGAGGAATCGATCAGTTCCTCCCACAGATTGCCGCCGCCGTTCTCTCTCTCTCTATTTTCAACATACTGAAAAGCCTAACTTCATCAGATAGAGAGAAGGCCTATATATAGTGTTAGGGTTTTGTTGGAAAATTATTCCTAAAATCTCCCTTAGGATTTATTTGTAAAAAGGTTTTGTTGAATCAAACCTTAGCACTTGGTCGATCATTTGCTGAATGCTAGATAGTCTAGCATACCTTGTAATGCCGTTCGCGAGAAGACAGACGATGACAGAATGCTAAGAAATTAGCCTTTGCTAACAGTCAGCAAACTGCTAAAGACGCTAGCAGATGGAAGTCAAAAGGAACCAAAAGTCAGCGGAAGTTGCAACAACAGACTAGACATCCAGCATATCGCCAAGGATACTCATCTAGCAGATTGTGTTAAAAAGATCCTAGCAAATGAGGACTGTCTGAAGACTGAAGCCTTACTCCCGTTCTGATAAAAGTACACACAAAGGATGAGGCTTTCCCGAAGTAGTTCGGAAAGTACAGATCAACGCCACAAGCGACTGATCTAGTCAAATCACTTTCGGACAAAGGAGCCGTTGTGTCTAACGGATATGGAGATTCAAGATTTGAATCTCCATCTATAAAAGGCAGGTCCAAAAGTGAGAATCGACTACTGCTTCAATCACAACCGACATTCGCAAACATTCAAGTGTGAGATTCCTTTGACTAAGCGAACAAAGTGAAAAGTAGTCAGTTGAGAGCCCGTGATAAAGAGTATTCAAAGCTCTCAACAACCAGAAGTGTCGTTCATTGATTTACTGACACTCCATTAAAGAGATTCTTGATTGCACTCAAGATTCTTCAATCATTGGGATACCTTTCTTTTCAGAAAGAATCCAACAGTCGAACACCTGAAAAGGTCTAGACTAAGACGGGCGTTTAGCCGCATTCGAAGAAAAGTCAGGAAGTGACTATAAAACTTCCTGTTGGGAAATTATTCCTAAAATCTCCCTTAGGACATAATTGTAAAAGGTTTTGTTGGATCAAACCTTATTTAGTTGGTCGATCATTTGCCGAACTTTAGAGAGTCTAGCACACTTTGTAAAGTCCTGTATAAGTTTTACATTGAGTTGTAATAGACTAGTTTGCTAAGAAGAATTCCTAGCAGATATGAAGCAGACGGCATCAACATTCGTCTTCCACTTACAAGCTACTAGAGAAGCAAGCTAACGAAGGATCACTAGCAAACGGCTGAACGCTCGCTAGACAATAGATATCAACAGAATGCTAAGGCGTTAGCATTCGGGATCCTTCAGCAATGAATAAGAAATCGCAAGCAACGGAAGTCAAAGGATCAAAGGAAAAATACTTTAGCAGATTCTAGCTTAGCAAAGCAAAAGAATCAAAATTTGAAGCTGGACTGCGATTCTGACAAAAGTACACGCAAAGGTCGAGACTTTCCAGAAGTAGTTCGAAAAGTACAGTCCTATACAAAAAGTGTTCAAACAAGTTAATCCACTCTTGGACAAAGATGCCGTTGTGTCTAACGGATATGGAGATTCAAGGTTTGAATCTCCACCTATAAAAGACAGGTTCAAGAATGAGATTGACTACTGCTTTTCTCACTTCATACACTCACGAACACTCAAGCAAGAGATTCCTTTGACGAAGTGAACATACAAAAGTAGTCTGTTGAGAGCCGTGTGAAAGTTTATTAAAAGCTCTCAACAACCCAAGTGTCGGTCATTGATATACTGACATTCCATTGAAGACATTCTTGATTGCATTCAAGAATATTTCAATCATTGGGATTCTTTTCTTCCGAGAAAGAATCTAACAGTCGAACACCTGAAAAGGTCAAGACTAGGACGGCCTCTTAGCCACATTCAAGGAAAGTCAGGAAGTGACTATAAAACTTCCATCTTAGGCAAGGCAGGAGTTTCGAAGGTGCGCCCTTGACCCAGCCAAACCTTGTTGGAGGAGTTCAGATTAACGGAGGATAGCTGTCGAGTAGCCAGGCCGAAAGCTCACTGCCTACTTAACTGAAAAGGCGAATCCTTGTAATCTGTATACTTTTCTAGTGAAATTCTTAGCGTTTCGGCTAAGGAGTGGACGTAGATCTATTTGGATCGAACCACTATAAAATCCGGTGTTCATTTACTGTTTTATTATCCTACTGTTCCAAGTTGGTTTGAGACCTAGCAACATAGTTGCTAGCGTATATCTAAAAACACACGTAAGTGATAACTTGAGCTAAGAATCTTTTTGTAAACAACGATAAGTGTAAGTGACGAACATTTATTCCGCTGCATTTCGTGTTAAGTTGTATTCACGACGACTCTGATATTTGAGGACCATCACTTCCAAAGTAGGAAAGGCAAGTGTTTCGAAGGTGTGCCCTAGACTCAGCCAAACCTACACCTGAGTAGTTCAGATTATCGGAGGATAGCTGTCAAGTAGCCAGGCCGAAAGCTCACTGCCTACTTAATGAAAAAGGCGATTCCTTGTAATTTGTATACTTACTTAGGGAATTCTTAGCGTTTTGGCTAAGGAGTGGACGTAGATCTATTTGGATTGAACCACTATAAACACTGTGTCCTTTTACTGTTTCATTGCTCACACGATTTTAAATCTAGCAATCATATTACTAGTGTATAATTGTGAAGAAACTTTAATCTATCTCTGAGTTTAACTAACCTTTAAACAAAACATAATTGTAAGTGACGATTAATTATTCCGCTGCATTTCGTGCTTCTGTCTAAGCACGACGACTCTGATATTTAAAGACCAACAAGTGGTATCAGAGCAGGAGGTTGAAAAACTGACTGCTTCTGAGTCGCTTAAGACCAGATCTGTATTTTCCTTGCACTTTTATTTGTTTCTCTGTGTTTTTCTTGTCTAGCTCAGGAGAATATTCAAAGCGTGAACAATATGTTGAATCACCACGCACTTGGGAAGTATACCAAAGAGAACTTCAAGTCCTGGAAAAAGTTGGCTCTCATAAACCTACAGAGCATCCACCCTGAAATGGCGGATGTGCTGGAAAGAGGTCCCATAAAAATTATGAAACCTAACACATTTGTAGGTGCTGCTGCCGTTGGAGAGGAGCCAAGACCGCAATTAGTTCCAAAGCCATATGAGGAGTATACCACAGAAGACAAAAAGAGGGCTCAGTTCGAACACGTAGCAAAGAAGCTGATTTATGATTGTTTACCAAAATTAATGGTTGATAAATCTCTTGATTTTGAAACTGCTAAAGAGATGTGGGATTATGTTTGTGAAGCATCCCAAGAGACATATCAAATGAAACGAAATAAGCTACAAGTAGCCGTTGATAAATATGAGTCATTTTCCATGATTGCAGGCGAATCCATAC
The DNA here is from genome assembly GCA_026898455.1 of Plectranthus barbatus. Classification (NCBI taxonomy): domain Eukaryota; kingdom Viridiplantae; phylum Streptophyta; class Magnoliopsida; order Lamiales; family Lamiaceae; genus Plectranthus; species Plectranthus barbatus. The sequence goes on along the minus strand of JAPKLW010000339.1, from coordinate 526,494 downwards.
AGGATATGGAAGAACGCTTCAACACCATAATCGGTGAACTTCGCAATCTCGGAAAAGAATATGGAAACGGAGAAATGAACAACAAAATCATCTCCAAACTATATCCAAGAGATGATTGGTTCGCGAAGATGACGAGTTTGAGCGAAAAGGACCTCAACAACATGACAACATCTGAGGTATTTGCTCAACTCAAATCTCATGAGTTCATTATACAGCAGTCAAAGAAAAATGAAGCAGCCGTGGCACAAGCTGTGTCAAATTTTGCTGGCAACTCTGAGGACTTAGCGTACTTTGCTAAGAAGGACTACAACAAATTTAAGACGAAGAAGCCCTTCTACAAGCAAGAAAGACCTGCTCCAGCATCACCAGCAAAGGAAGCTCTTTCCAATATAGGTACACAACCCATTGATCTGAAGATCGATGAACTGGAAGAGCAGATGAAAAAGCTGCAGAAGATGATGAATGAAGCTAAGGCTGAGAGAGAGGCAAAAGAAACTCAACCATCATCATCTAAACGCTCAGTAGAGCAAAAATCTAGAACGTGTTTTGAATGTGGTTCTCCAGATCATTTAAAGATGAATGCCCGAAGGTCAGCAGAGAGGAGAGAGAACGCCTGAAGCAAAGATTTGAAAGACGTGATGTCAAAGCAGTAACCAGGGCGTTGCTGACCAGGACAGAGACTGCTGATATTCCTGAGAATGACGAGGAATATTACTATTCCTCAGAAGAAGAAGATAACGAGGAAGCACTGTTTGTATTAATGGCATACATTGTTGAAGATCAGTTTTCCGATGCGGACATCGATGCTGAGCAAAGCGATTGTTGGGAATTATTCCTAAAATCTCCCTTAGGACTTATTTGTAAAAGGTTTTGTTGGATCAAACCTTATTTAGTTGGTCGATCATTTGCTGAAATCTAGAGAGTCTAACACAACTTGTAAAGTCCTGTATAAGTTATACATTGAGTTGTAATAGAATAGTATGCTGAGAAGACTTCCTAGCAGACGTAAAGCAGTTGATGTCAGCAGTCTACTCGCAATCTGCTAGAGAAACAAGCCAACAAAAGATCACTAGCAAATGGCTGGAAGCACGTCTGACAGAATGCTAAGGTGTTAGCATTCGGACCTTTCAGCAACGAAGTATAGAGTCTGAAACAAAAGAAGTCAAAGGATCGAAGGCAGTAAAAGGCTTCAGCAACTCCTAGCATAACTCCTTGCAAGATTCAAAAGCTGAAGACGGACTGCCACTCTGACAAAAAGGACACACAAGGGACGAGACTTTCCCTAAGTAGTTTGGAAAGTACATCTCTACTTTAAAAAGTATTCTGACGAGTTAATCCATTCTGGGACGAAGAAGCCGTTGTGTCTAACGGGTATGGAGATTCAAGTTTTGAATCTCCAACTATAAAAGGCAAATTCCAGGACTGGATCGACTACTGCTTTTTACTACCTTGATAACCGCTTCAATTACATTCCATTCAAGTGTGAGATTCCTTTGACAAAGCGAACAAGAAAAAGTAGTCAGTTGAGAGCTCGTGATAAAAAAGCACATTCAAAGCCCTCAACAACCAAGAGTGTCTTCGCATTCAATATCTGACACTCAGCCTTGAAGATTCTTGAATCTTTGATAGGAATCTTCAATCATTGGGATAGTCTCTTTACTAGGATTATCCAACAATCAGTCTTGAAAAGGATTGACTCAGACGGGCGTTAGCTGCATACTTGTTAAGTTAAGAGGCAAACTATAAAAGCCTCATTTTGCGAAGGACAAGTTTTACGAAGGTGCGCCCTTGACTTGACCGGAGCTGTGATCAGAGAAGTTCAGACTCACGGAGGATAGTTGTCAAGTAGCCAGGCCGAAAGCTCACTGCCTACTTAACTGGAAAGGCGATTCCTTGTAATCTGTATACTTTTCTAGTGAAATTCTTAGCGTTTTGGCTAAGGAGTGGACGTAGATCTATTTGATCGAACCACTATAAATCTTGTGTCCATTTACTGTTTTATTACTTTACTGTTCCAAGATTGTTTTTGAAACCTAGCAACAGAGTTGCTAGAGTATATCTGAAATTATACCTAAGTAACCACTTGAGCTAAGAAACATCTTTTTAACAATCATAAGTGCAAGAGACTTTGAACTATTCCACTGCATTTTGTGTTATGTTATCAACACGACGACTCTGATATTCAAGGACTAACAAGTGGTATCAGAGCAGGAGGTTGAAAAACCGACTGCTTCTGAGTCGCTTAAGACCAGATCCGCATTTTCCTTGCACTTTTACCTGTTTATTTGTGCTCTACTTGTTTAGCTCAGGAGACAAGATGTTGAACCACTCTCTTGGAAAGTACAACAGGGAGAACTTCACAACATGGAAAAAGATGGCCTTAATACAACTTCAGAGCATACATCCAGAAATGGTTGAGGTACTTGAAAGAGGTCCCATTAAAATTATGAAAGCTAACACTTTTATAGGACCTGTACCCGAACCCGCTGGAGGAGTTGATGAAGGAGACCAACCTAGACCACCAAGGCCACAGAGACCCCAAATGGTTGAAAAACCTTTTGAGGAATACACAAGTGAAGACAAGAAAAGAGCTCAGCTGGAGCATGTTGCAAAGAAGCTAATCCTTGACTCACTACCAAAGCTGATGGCACAAAAAGCTTTGGAGTTCGATACAGCTAAAGAAATGTGGCAGTATGTTTGCGAGTCTTCCCAGGAGACAGACCAGATGAAACGCAATAAACTGCAGGTAGCTGTTGACAAATATGAATCTTTCTCTATGAATGCAGGTGAATCCATAATGGCCATGGAGGAACGATTTAATACCATAATTGGAGAGCTGAATAACCTTGGTAAGAAATATGAGAATGGGGAAATGAATCACAAGATTATCTCTAAATTATACCCCAGAGATGACTGGTTTGTTAAAATGACTAGTCTAAGTGAGAAAGATCTCAACAAAATGTCTACTTCCGAGGTATTTGCTCAGTTGAAATCTCATGAATTTATAATACAACAGTCAAAGAAAAATGAAGCTGCAGTAGTACAATCCACTGCTAGCTCAGATGATGTAGCCTATTTTGTCAAAAAGGATTTCAATAAGTTTAAACAAAAGAAACCATTTTACAATCAAGAAAGATCTGTTTCTATAACCCAATCAAAGGAGGTTGCTACAACCTCTGGCTCTCAGTCTACTGATCTTAAGATCAGTGAACTAGAAGAACAGATGAAGAAACTTCAGAAGATGCTGATGGAGGCTAAAGGCGAAAAGGAAGCAAAGGAGACTCAGCAGTCACCTTCTCATGCCCGCTCAGCAGAGCGAAAGCCTAGGACTTGTTTTGAGTGTGGATCTCCAGACCACTTGAAACATGACTGTCCGAAAGTCAGCAGAGAAGAAAGGGAGCGGCTGAAACAAAGATTTGAAAGACGTGCAGGCAATGCAGTCAAAAGAGCGCTCCTAACCAGGACAGAAACTCAGGACATTCCTGAAAATGATGAGGAGTACTACCTATCCTCAGAGGAAGAAGATGAAGAAGCCATGCTAGTTCTGATGGCAGACGTCGTGGAAGATCAATTTGCTGATGCAGATGCTGATCAGAATGCTGAAACGGCTCTAGCAGCCGAGAACAACGAGGTAACTTCAATAAAAATCCCTAGATTTGTAACATTTGATGATTGCGAGAATCTCGTTTTAGATTCTGAGGAAGACTGTCTCACGAAGCTAAGTGAAGAATTCTCTAAAATGTACGAAATTAAAAACGTCATTGTAGGAGAAAACATCTCACTGAAGTTAAAAGTTTCAAATTTGACCGAGGCAGTCGAAAGACTAAGGTCTGCAAGTGAGGAACTTACAAAAATGAAAGCCGAGTTTTCAATACTTTCTGAAAATTTCAAAATTCTTGAGAAAGAAAACATTTTGCTGAAAAATAAACCAAAAGAAAATTGCATTTGTACTTACACGACTAGCCAAGCTATTTTGAATGATGCAATTAATCAACAAAAGCACTACAAAGATAGAGCTGGTGTCGGTTTTGATCGCTATGATAAAGGGAAATCTTCTAAGCAGAAGATTACTCAGTCTATCTCTGCTGGAAAATTCATCCTTGGAGAAAAACTGAAAGAAAAGGAATTTGCTGAAATATTCATTAGCGATTCTGTGAACCCTCAGCAGAATGCTAGGGATCCTCAGCAGAGGTACGATATACCCCAGCAGAATCCTAGAATATAAGCTAGGAAATCACAGCAGAGGTGCATTCTACCTCAGCAGAATGCTCGAGTGTCTGCTATGAAGCCTCAACAGAGGAATAATAAATTCAAGCAGAATACGAGAACATATGCTTCGCAATCAAGATCAACAGAACCTAGAAGGATTGCCGAGCAGTATGCATCTACTGCCAGGACAGCAAGATCTTCATTTCATACAAGCAAGCATGTTAATTACAATGCTGTAAAGCCCCCTCATAATGCATATACACCACATAGGCAGAACACCTATGTAAGGCCTAAGTCCAAAACAAATTTTCTCAAAAGGACAATGAAGGCACAACACACTACCACACCTCATCCTCAATCTAAGTATGCAAGATTTACTTATCCTAAGGTTGAGAAAGGTATAAAGAGTGATGTCAAGAAGAAAATTTTGAAGATCACTCAAATGTGGGTTCCAAAAGGAACAATGACGCTTGCTAATCCTGCAGGACCCTAGACTAAACGGGTACCTAAATCCTTATCTTAATTGTCTTGCAGAAGAAGAATCCACGAGTGAAGGAGTCAAGATCTCCAGATGAATGGATTCTTGATAGTGGTTGCTCAGGGCACATGACTGGACGAGCAGACTTATTCTCAGATTTACAAAGCGTCTATGGATCCTCAGTTATTTTTGGTGATAACAGCAGAGGAAGAGTCATTGGAAGAGGATGTGTAGAACAAGATGGAATCCGAATTGTTAATGCTGCTCTTGTTTCAAACCTCAAACACAATTTGATGAGCATCAGCCAACTATGTGAGAATGGATATAATGTTTATTTCATTAACTCTGGCTGTGATATTGTTGATAAGGTTACAGGTGAAGTAAAGCTAAGAGGCATCCGCAAGGGTGGACTATATGTGGTTGATTGGCAAAGTGGTCAACAGGATTCTTGCTTCGTGGCATTTAACAAAGAAGAGACAAGTTGGCTATGGCATAAAAGATTAAATCACTTGAACTTCAAGACAATCAATCATCTAGCCAAACATAAGCTGGTTGAAGGACTGCCTGCTGAATCTTTCCGAAAGGAAGGAGTGTGCAAAGCATGTCAACAGGGCAAACAAACAAAGGCATCCTTCAAATCAAATCCAGAAAAAGATACCTCAGGGAGAATTCTTGAACTCTTACACATGGATCTATTTGGTCCTGTCACACCACCCACAGTTAATAAGAAAATATATACGCTTGTGGTTGTTGATGATTTCTCCAGGTATACGTGGGTTCAACTATTAAAGACAAAAGACGAAGTAAAGATCCTGCTACCTGAACTGATCCTCAAAGAACAGAACAACAAGGAAGTTACAGTTAAAAGGATTAGATCAGACAATGGAACTGAATTCTGTAATGGAATTCTGATGGACTTCTGTGCGGAAGCTGGAATTCATCATGAGAAGTCCACTGCTAGAACCCCACAGCAAAATGGGCTAGCAGAACGGAGAAACAGAACACTGAAGGAAGCAGCACGGTCCATGCTTGCTGATTCAGGACTCAATGGAAAGTACTGGGGAGAAGCTATCATGACTGCTTGCTACACTCAGAACAGGAGTGCGGTTAATGGTAGATTCAACAAAACCCCTTATGAAGTGTATAATGGTCGTAAGCCTTCTATTAAACACTTTTGTACTTTCGGTTCAACATGTTATATCCATAACAATGGGAAGTCTAAGCTTAACACTTTTTCACCTAAGTCTGATGAAGGCATTTTCCTAGGATATGGATACCCTTCTCATAAAGGTTATAGAGTGTTAAACAAGACAACTCAACTTGTGGAAATAACATGTAATGTTATTTGTGATGAGTCTACTTTAGTGCGCAGGGCTGACAAAGAACAGAGGAATGATAATCATGAGACCAATGATATCCATGATCAATCTCTTCAAAAATCTTTTGAGAATATGAGTATTGATCCGATTAGGTCTACGACTGATATCAATCCAGAAACTTCGCACTCAGCAGGTGACCAGACTGCTGACCAGGCCGGTGATGCTAATGATCATGCTGAGGCCCCATCTTCTATATATCTAAATGAGAATTTAGATGTTTCTGGTGCACTTGATGATCAAGAAGATGAAGAATCTACTGAAGATCTTAGCAAAGGAGTTGCTGAGAATCCAATCCTGGTGGAACCTGCTGCTGAAGCTCCAACCGATATAATACATGCTCATACCGATCCCATTCATGAAGATCCAGAAGCAGATGAAGGAATACCAGTTGTCCCAACTGCTGAATCCCAGGAGAATACAGTAGAAGCAAATCAAAACAATACTCATCAAGAAGGAGAACCAGATGTTGAAATTCCAGAACGTATCAGACCGACGTGGCTTCGAGCGCATCCTTTAGACAGTGTTCTTCGAAGCGTAAATGACCCTATCCTAACCAGACAAGGAAACGGCAATGCCATGTTAGCCTGTTACATATCTAATGAAGAACCCAAGAAAGTAGAAGAAGCATTGCTAGATGCAGATTGGGTGAATGCCATGCAAGAGGAGCTTGCAGAGTTCACACGCAACAATGTGTGGGAACTAGTCGACAGACCAGAACATCAAAGTGTGATAGGCACTAAGTGGGTGTTCAAAAACAAGAAAGATGAATCAGGTGCTGTAGTAAGGAATAAAGCGCGTCTTGTGGCCAAAGGATATAGACAATGTGAAGGAATAGACTATGATGAAACCTTCGCCCCAGTAGCAAGATTAGAGGCTATTCGTCTATTCTTGGCATATGCAGCATACCATGAGTTTGATGTGATGCAGATGGACGTAAAAAGCGCCTTCCTTAATGGCGAGCTCAAGGAGGAAGTTTATGTCGAGCAACCTCCGGGATTTGAGCAAGGAAATCAAGTCTACAGGCTCAAGAAGGAACTATATGGTCTGAAACAGGCACCGCGAGCTTGGTATGGAACGTTGTCTAAGTTTCTCTTGAACAATGGATTTCAGAAAGGGAGGATAGATCAAACTCTCTTTCACATCAAGGATGGAGACAGCATTCTCCTAGTTCAAATTTATGTTGACGACATAATCTTTGGATCAAAGAATCAAGATCTATGTGATAGATTCTCTGATCTCATGACTAGCCATTTTCAAATGAGCATGATGGGGAAGATGTCCTATTTCCTTGGACTACAAGTTCATCAATCCAAAGAAGGAATATTCATCCATCAGAAGAAGTATGCTCGTGACTTAATCGCCAAATACTGTCCGGAGAAGACCAAGAGCTTACGCATACCTATCAGCACAACTTGCATTGCTGCTCTTGAAAAAGAAGGAGATGATGTGAATCCTACTCTTTACAGAGGGATCATAGGTTCACTACTCTATCTCACCGCTAGCAGACCAGATATCTCATATGCCGTGGGACTATGTGCTAGATATCAAGCCAAGCCGAAAAAGGTTCATTCTGACACTGCTAAGAGAATTGTCCGCTATTTGAAGTGCACAGAAGGATTAGGAATTTGGTATCCAAGAGAAGACAGTCTAGGTCTAAGTGGATATTCAGATTCAGATTTTGGAGGATGTAAGATTGACAGGAAAAGCACTAGTGGCACATGTCAATTTCTGGGACACAAGCTCATTAGCTGGTTCAGCAAAAAGCAGCACTCTGTTGCTATCTCCACCACAGAAGCAGAGTATGTAGCTGCTGCTAGTTGTTGCTCACAAATTCTTTGGATAAAGCAACAATTACAAGATTATGGGATTTCTCCTGAGTGTGTACCCATCTATTGCGACAACAACAGTGCCATGTGCATTACAAAGAATCCTGTTCATCATTCTCGGACCAAGCATATCGACATCCATCATCATTTCATACGAGACCATCAAGAGAAGGGAGACATCGATGTTCGCTATATATGCACCGAAGATCAAATAGCAGACATATTTACAAAGCCCCTTCCAGAAATCAAATTTAAAGAGTTATGCTTGAAATTAGGATTAATGGAATTCAATGCTGACGTGGATGAATGAGTCCTAGCACTCGTTCTTTCTCTAAGGATATTCTTGAGAATTGGTCGATAACTATTATATTCTGATTGCTATACCTTCGATCTGTTAAAGATTTCTTGACATTACCACATATCAACAATGTCATGAAAATAGTTGAAAAGAAGAAATCTGAAATCAAAATATTCATTCAACAGGAAGATTACAGAGTTCAAAGGCTATCAGATACATGCAAATCTACATCACCATGTGCTACTAATCTAACAACATATTCGTGGACACAAAATGAAGGAGAGCTCAGAGCATTCCTCAATTCCTCAACCACAGTTAGGGAAGTGAGCCCTCAAAGGATAAAAATCAAATCCCATCAAAGGGATACCTTCAGAGACAAGGTGAGGGAACGACTGCTCAAGCAACCAACTTAGCTGCATGGCAGTTGGCAGAGGAATCCGGGGAAAGAGATCAACACATCTCTTCACTCCATCGAAGAAGAATTCAGCCCAGTCAACTTCTGCCCGGTCATCAATGGCCATCATGGCCCTCCAAATCCTTGGCTGAATACATAATTATCAGCAGGGACGCCAAAGGTGACATTGCTAACAATGTCAAAGATGACTCTGTACTCCTCCTTCAAATGCAGACATGATGGAGTTGGTGAAAAACCAAAGTCATCGGACTGCCTCCACTCATTCCAGTAGCCGAACTCTGGAGCAGTCAAATGGTGGAAGACATCCATGACGCGAGTAGGACCCCGAGGAAGTCCAAACTTCTGAGAGAACAGGGCCGGAGTCCAGCAAACCACTTCATCGTCCAAACAACTCCAAATAGCATCATCCTCTGTTTTACTCCTGAAGATAAAGCTTTGGAGAGCTCGTTTCTGATAGCATTCCGGCATCGTAGTCAGAAACTGGGTCAGGCAACTCTCATTCAGAGCTCCCATAACGAAGTTGGCAACACGACAGTTGTTACCATATTCAAAATACAACCCCGATTCATGAAGAATCTGGTTGCGAGTAACTGGCAGATCACTAGGAGCAATAGTAATACGATGCATATTGAAGCTAGTAAAGAAGGAAATGCTATGCAAAGAGAAATGGAGAAGATGAAGTAACAGTATACAAGTGAGTCATCCCTTATAGGAAGATCACGGCTCTATCCATAATGGGAACACTCTCCCAAAAATGTCCTGTCAAATGAATTCAAATTCAGATGAGCAGAAGTCGAGGAGTCTCGACAAAGGGGGAAGCGCCACCTGTATTGATAAGGCTACTTACGGCAAATCGACCTACCTGGATATTCTGGCGCTCTATTCCACGAATGCTTAAAGAAGATAACAAAGGATAGCACAAATCTTTTGACTAAGACAGAAATCTACCGTCTTAAATGATAACACTCGATGATTGTGTGTGGAAAAATGGTAGCACATACCAGACACAAAACAAGTTGCTGAGACATTGATGCAAGCACCGCAGAGACGGAGGATCAAATGAGATATTATAATATCTCTATTTCTTGGATTTTTTTTGAAGATGATGTTAACCATTTTTTAAGATGATTACATCTACAAAGGAATATTCGTCATAGCTATCTGCCAATATTGAGAATGCTAAGCAGAAAGTGTTTGACAACTTGGATAACACAAGTCAGATAACAAAAGCCAGTTGTGGAGATTTCATACACCTTCTCATTCATCAACAAAATGTCATTACAAGAAACAGGGAAGAATTGAAGACAACATTTTATTCACTATTCTAGGAGGAAGAAGGCCTAAACGGAAAGAAGTCCGCATTTACAAGATTCGTTGGTCCTTCTGCAATCTGAGGGAGGCTCTGCTCTAACAACCAACTAAGTTGCATTCCATTGAGCAGAGGCACGGCCGGATAATATTCGACGCAGTCTCTGACGCTATTGTAGATGTATTTCGCCCAGTCTATCTCGGCTCCATCATCGATAGACATCATGAGCTGCCATGTTTCCTTTGAGATGAACGTGTCGTCACAGTTCTCTCCTATCAACATATTATTTGCCACTCGGAAGAGCACCCAATAAGGAGTGCGCAGATCGTACGCAGAGACAGACAGAGAAAATTCAGACGAAGGCGTTCGTCTCCATTTCTGCCAAGCCGACCACTCAGGGGCAATGTCCGTTACACGATGATCGAAGACAGACCCAGGACCTCTGGGAAGGCCAAATCGACGAGAAAAGACGTCCGGTGACCAGTAGATGAGTTTGCCGCGGAAGCGACCGTAAATGCCATCCCCCTCCACAGAGCAATCGTTGATGAATTCCCGAAGAACATCACCTTGGAAACGTCTGGGAGTAGCAGTAACAAATTGAGTTAATCCACTGTGATTTAACTTCAACATGACCATCTCTACAACTCTTGGATTGTTATCATACAGTGAGTTCAAACCAGCCTCATGAAGGATCTGGTTTCGGCGCAACTCAAGAGATTGACCTGGTGAATCCATTTATTTTCTTGAAGAGTTTATTTTGGAGAAAGGGTTGTTGTGATAACAAGGATACTCTCACTCAGGGTATTTATAAAAGGAAATCTTAACTCTTGTCGTCAGAATTGATCAGATTCAAATTACCAGAGTTATTAATCATCTGTCACTCGACGAATAGGCAGACACCACGACAGATCGGTCAACATAATTCTTGGAATACGCAATCGACGGTTGGAGAAATATACTCTGAAAATCGTCGTTTCATTTGCTAGAGTTGAAGTCTCTGCTAGAGACAAGGCCTCTGCTAGCAAATGAGATCTCTGCTAAAGTTGAAGTCTCTGCTAGAGACAAGGCCTCTGCTAGCGAATGCGATCTCTGCTAGAGTTGAAGTCTCTGCTAGAGACAAGGCCTCTGCTAGCGAATGTTATCTCTGCTAGCGAATGTTATCTCATGTTATCTCTGCTAGCGAATGTTATCTCTGCTAGAGATTGTTATCTCTGCTAGCGAATATAATCTCTGCTAGCGAATGCAATCTCTGCTAGCGATTGAAATCTCTGCTAGAAATAAAATCTCTGCTAATGGATAAGGTCTATGCTAACGAATGAATTTTCTGCTAGACTTGATATCTCTACTAAAGGAAGGTCACTCTGCTACAAACGATATTGGATGACGAAAAGCTCTGCTAATGTAGTATCTGCTACGTTTGTCACAGAATATCTATCTTTGCTACCAATCATCGATCTACTATGATCTTAGCAGAAACGAACTTAGCAGAATTACTACACAGTTGACTAACGAGGCGACTATCAAGAAGATGATCGATATTGATTGTAGCTATATGAGTTTGTCAAATTAAAAACGACATCATCTTATATACTGTTGGGATTGTATACTGAAAGCATATATGATTAAGTGTTTCGTACACTGGTATTTATGTATGTATCCGCAACAATGCTCGCTGTCTGATAGAACAATCATACGACGAACTATAATATCCTATTATCTCGCCGATAGGGATGGCCATGTGGTGTAACCACAGCAGGATCATATGGCTCGTTTGACCTAGCAAGATATAAACAGTATCACAGCTGAGACGGTCCCTGGATAGGCTGTCGGTTTAAGCTGCGGCACATCAGTTCATAAGTGGGCTTATCCTGGCTACTTGATGTGTCGGTACATATTTATGTATTGATGGGATCAATAGTGGGATGCGCCGTTCTCATTGACATATGAACGAGCCAGATCCCTAACATACTCTTTGTGATCTTAAATCGTACTGAAGGATAAGGGGCACACACAGATTGACTGCACTTTGATTTACCATGGTGGCGGGTCTTACATGTACCCTTATGCCCGTATTTTGGGTGTTGCCAATTTGTGTGGGGTCTGCTTAGTCTGGATGTATGGTAACATATCCGTTCAGGATGGTGACATTCCCTGATGAGCTCACAAAGGTTCATTATGCTAAACCCTGCAGGTTGAATTATTTAATTCAGGCATAAGTGATAAAAGGTGAGTGGTGTTATTCAGGAAATAAGAAATTAATTAATTGTGGCTGATTGTCATAAGCCAAATTAATTAATGAATGTCTGAAACCTTAAATATGTGGATCAAGTTAGTTTGGTGCAACCCGTTCCTAATAACGTGGTAATAAAGGGGCGAGTCAGTATTGTTACCGTGGTGAAGGTTAAAACAATACTTTATTAATTAATTAAATGTTCTGGGTTGGACATGAGAGAATTAATTAATAAAAGAGGGCCCACTTTATTATTTGCATCTGATCCCTGGTCTGGCCCATTAACTGCTCTCAGCCCATTAGGGTTAGGGTTTCATAAACCCTAACACTATAAATACCCCCCTCTCTATTGGATCAATACACAATTTGGTGTGCACACTTTTCAGTAGCCGTCAGTTCAGAAACTAGGGTTTCAGAACAGACAGAGAGAGAGGGGCGACGGCTGGATCTACGAGGGAGGAGATTGATCGACTTCTCCGGAGCTCGGATCTAACTTGGTAGAATAATCCTCACCAGATTTCCAAGGAGCAAGGGATACAGATCAGAAGATCAGATCTGTAGGAACAAGAGAAGAGATTCAAAAGTTCCATACTCCGCTTCAGATCTGAATAGGTTTTCACCGTTATCATTCTCCGATCTGTCCTGTGGATCAAACGGTGAAACAAGGTATAATTCTATATCCATCCTATGCAATTTATTTTGTAGGAGCATGCATAGGCTTTCGCATGGTTTGTTTAATTGAAATTTATTCCTGGTATCCTAAGAACGATCCTTGGCAAGTGTTTAATTAATGGCAATTAATATTGCCCGTCGTAGACTCAAACCCTACATATACATCATCAAAAACAGTTACAACAGAAGATTCAATCAAAGGGCGAGAAAGGTACAAAGGGAAAAAAGTCTATTCCTTGAAGATTCGAGGGACCTAAAGTGAGATCGGTGAATCTCTGTTCTAATAGCCAACTTAGAGGCATTCCATAGGAAGGTAGAGTCGGGGGCACTGCTGCACACTCTGTCGGACCTTTTGGAAGACAAACGCCGCCCAATCAACTTGTGCTCGGTCATCAATTGCCATCATAACCTTCCAGACCTCACGGGAGAAGATCATGTCATCCGGATTCTCTCCCACCAACATTCCGCAGACTATCTCGAAGAGGACTTGGTAGCGAGGGAGCAGTCCATATGCTGAAGGGGTAGGCGAGAAGTCCAGATCAGCAGAACGCCTCCATCTCATCCATGAAGTCCACTCTGGAGTGATTTCATTACTGCAGTAATCCATCACAGAAGTTGGACCCCTCGGCAAGCCAAAGTCCGAAGCAAAAGTATCAACAGTCCATCTAACCAACTGGTTCCTGAAGACACCTACAATGGAGTCTCCAATGGGCTGACTTTGTCGGAAGAAGAACTGAAGATGTTCTCTTTGAAACGCATGAGGCGTCACAGAGATGAACTTAGCCAAACCACAAGCATGGAGACTGGACATAATCCACTCTGCTATATGGTACTCTGCTTCATATTCCTCATACAAACCAGCATCACAGAGAATTTTGTGGCGCGGAACGAAGAGAGATTGAGTCTGTTCCATATCTTCCTTTAGTAAAATTTTGTGAGAAGAAGAGCAAGAGTTACAATGAGTCGTATCAAATACATCGGCTGCTTATACAATTTATAGAGAAGCCATTGGTAACTGTTCGCTGCTGAAGTTGAAGAGTCGCTAAGAGGAGTGAGGTAATTCTTTAATGAAAATGTCCTATCAGACGAGATCATGATCATGCATAAAAAGCAATGCCAGAGGTTATTAGGATGATAGCATAACATACGTGGTAGCATCTGCGTACTTTGATTAAAATTGGTTGCTGAAGATTTCAAATCAGACATGGGACACTTGCTTTTCATGATGAAGAAACATTTAATGCATTCAGACGGCGGCAACAAATGGGGTTATGCCACGTCATCCACGCTCAGGGTTCGAAGGCCGTGCATATACCCACGATCTGACTCTCAACCCTAGCCGTTGATTCAAATTAAAGTAGAATTCAATCCTCGTCGTCGATTTCTCCTCGTACTCCGAAATCTTCTACACCATAATCTACTTCGAATCCCTATTATTTTTCAGAAAATCCCTCACCGCCATCTCTGAAAAACCCTCTCAAGATCCTCAGAAAAATCTACCCAACCATGACTTCAAACCAAGATTCTTCAACCTCCTCACACCAAGACACAAATACTTCTCTGAATCCCGAATCATCACCATTCGAGAACTTAGAAACAGTCAATCTTCAACAGGCCTCATTTATCTACCCCTCAACTGCTTACTCACCCCTGCATGTTAGACATGCACCTGAGTTCACCGGCATTGAGAAGAAGGAGGATATTGATGAGTCCATTCCTTACTACCAATTGGTAACTATGGCCAGACAGAAGAAGCTGTCCACACATTCAGCAGAAAGGCGACGAGTGGCCCAGATTATGAAAGATAGGATTCTGTACATGCCCCTCGCCAGAAAACAATTTCCTAAATGGATTTTGAATATCCTGGACTCCGAATTGCTGGTAAACTATCTCACTTCTGAACCTGATCAATTTCATCCACATATGGTTGCTGAATTTTATGCTAGGGCTGTTATGAGTGATGATCAGAAATCATTCAAAACATGTGTATATGGAAATATCGTAGAAGTAAATGCTGATTTACTTTCTCGTACTTTTGGACTTCGAAACTATGGAACCAAAATCTCTCAATATAAGGTGAATGATATAGCCGAAATAGAGAGACGATGGAAGCTTTGGAGGAAGTCAGGAGAGAAAGGGAAATCGAGTACATTCAAGGTCAACACCTCAATCAACACCTTGACAGAGGAATACAAACTCCTCGCAGAGATTGTAATCAAGATGCTCCAATGTGATGCTGGATCGTACTCGGAGCTCTCTGCCAAGAAATTTGCCGTGATGATGGCTTTAAATGACAATGTTAAGGGTAATTGGGCTGAATTTATCTTTGAACGCTGGGCAGAACATGCCAAGAAGAATACTCACATGGAAGTGGATGGGACATTCTCTTCGAATGTAAACTTTGGGCTAAAAATTAGTAAACTTTTGGAGATTCTGTTTACCAACACTGGAGTAGATCGAGGAGTTGCACTTCTTTCTACCGACTACATTCCTGTAACTAAACACAAGCCTAAGCCGGTCAACATCAGAAATCCTCGAAAGTTGAAAGGGAAGTCTAACGTAGACAAGAATAAACCTACTTCTCCAGAGGAACCAGATGAAGCTAGTTTAGCAGAAGCCAGACTCCAACACTCCATTCCTATTACTGAAGAAGAATTAGCAGTGTTGAAGAAGAATGTCGAAACAGATCAATGTTTCAAAAATCTCGAGGAGATTGAGAAGTTAGGAAATCTCCCAGTTGATCAGATCAATGAAATCGTGACTTCGAAGGAAACAGAACAGCCTCCAACCACTATTGGAACATTGGTAGTACCAATTCAATCACTAAAGAGAGTTGCTAAGAATCCTCCTGCAACTAAGGCAAAGAAGAAGACCAGAAGAAGGTTGGAACTTCTGACTGATAAGGAAGTAATGGAGAAAGCAGAGGCAGAAGGCAAGTCTGCTAGAACTGCTGGAAGAGAGATTACAGCAGAAAAGACATCTAGTGAGATCAATTCTGATAACACCTCTGATCCAGACTACATCCCTGAGTCTCTTGGCACTGCAGAAGAGCGTGGTCAGGAAACAAGAAAAGCAAAGAGGAAGCGCATAGCTACTCTAAAGGAAAACGAGAAGAAAGATTATCAAAAATTCATCAATATCTTGACATTCGAAGGCAGAGATAGGAAATTCGAACGAGTCAAATCAGCTGCTGAAGAATTTATGGCCCAGAAGAGAGCTGCTAAAGAAGTTAGCAAAGGAATCAGTGCTAGCAGAGGAGTCGAAGCTAACATAATTAATGAAACATCTGCACAGCATCTGAATCATCCATTGGAAGAAAGCCATGATGCTGGAGAAAATCAAATTCCAGCAGAGCATGAAGACATAGCACATACAACAGAAGATGCTATCATAAAGGATGCCACAGAAGATTCGACTGCTGATCCACTTCATCTAGCAGAAAAAGCTGTGAAGAAAGGAAAAGGGAAGGCTGATTCAGCAGAAGAATCAATTCCTAATCAGTCACCTGATCAGCAGATTAACATTGAAGAAGAAGAACTGTCCGATACAGAATTCACAAAAAGGTTGGCATCTGGAGCATTCAATGAAACTCACTACCCAAGGGAAAAGCTTCGCAGAAGAAATGATGCAGAATCCAGTGAGATTCGAGATGTTGAAGATCAAGTTGGATCATTCATCAATTCTGGTTCGTCGAACGGAAAACCAGACGAAAATATGCTTGCAGGACTGCCGGTGCAGACACACCTCGCAGAACAATCGCAAGACACACTCGTTAGTAATCAATCTGCTAAAGTGCAACTAGGTGCTGCAACACCTCAACCAGACAAAGATGATTCACACCTCACTGACCCTGAATCATCTTGCATCTCTGAATCTGATTCTGATGGAGAAGCTGATGAAATCTACAATGCAAAGTTCCTAAGGAAAGAAACCACATAATCAGAGGCTATTCTTCGAGTACCCCTCAACGGACTGCCAGGACGTCGCTATGGACTACGAAGAATTAGTCAATGGTGTGCAACGGTTCATCCCGAAGATATACCTAATTCCGATTTAGGACCTATGGCTGAAGAAATAGAACAATTTGTTGACTCTGAAACAGAAAGAGCCATAGCAGATCTATTCTACAGTGAATTGACTGAGTCAACACCTGAAGGACGAAGATTAGCAGAAGAGTTTCGTCGGTGGAAGAAGTTTGATTATATTATGTATCAACTCTGCTTTGAAGAGAGGATGATATGCATTGCAGCTAAAGGATTGAACTTCTGGAGACGTGAAGAACGTTGGTGCTTTGATTGGATTGATCAAGTTCCATGGATGAAACAATTCTCAGATAAGCAAGTGATGTGCAGACTTCAAGCCATCCGAGAACACCGTTCCCTCTCGAAAACTGCTGGATTACCCAAGTCCACCTTCGTCCCTGATGGATACTCTGATGCTAGAGTCGAATTGTCCAAACGACAAGCTAAAGCTGTTGTTGCCTATGAGAAACGTCAGTTGGAGTATGCATCGCAACAAGAGGAGCGTCGAAAGGCTCGAAGAGAAGCACTGGCCACTGAGCGTGATGCTCTGAAATTCGACTACCGTGATAAGTTGTTGGTTAAGTTCCTGGACATTGATATTCAGGACATAATTGAAGAAGCTCAGAAAGTTGAAGCTCAAATTATCCAGGAGAACACACAAGTTTTGGAAGCAGCTCGTCGTATATTGCATGAGGAATTATGCTATCAGGAGTATATTGCTGCAAACACCAGTCACGCACAACAATCTGATATTCCAACAAGTCAAGAACTTGTCCCGACTACTTCCTACAATGCCTCTTCCATAACCTCACTGCAGATGCCCTTTCCATTGACTGCAGAAATAGCTGAAGTTTTTAACTCTTATTTACAAACAACTATTGATGGCAGAGTAGAAGCAGCTACCAGCCATTTGAGAAGAGAAGTTGATGAGATACGGGGCAATGTATCTCATGTACGAATGGAGGTCGCTGAAAACAAGTTAGCTATTTCTGAGAACAGGACAGGTCTTGAGACTGCTCGAAAGGACATAGCAGACACCAGGACTCACCTCGAAGAAACGGTTGTCGCCTATGGAACTCACTTTTTGGCTGCAATCAAAGAGGGGGAAGAAAGAAGAAAGGCTGACCAGGAAAAAAGAAAGAAAAATGCGGAGGAGTCAGCAACAAGGGAACAGGAAATAAGGAGAAAAGAAGAAGAAGCAAAGGAAGAGTTGAAACAAAAAGAACTAGAAGCCAGACTAGAGCTACAAAGAAAGGAACATGAAGCTAAGTTAGAATTGCAGAAAAAGGAACATGAACTTCAATTGCAAAAGATTGCTATGGAACAAGAGAAGTTGGCCAAAGAACTGGAGCGTGAGGCTGCTGAAAGAGAATCAGGAGCAGCCCTTCTGGAGAACTTCATGAAATTCACAATGGAGAAGTTTGCTGACATTCAGAAGAACAAATCAGCAGACAGTGAAAAGGATAAACCAGCACCCGGCTCATGAATGACAAGGTCAATTCTTTTACTTTCTGTATCCAATTTGTACCGAAACTTGCAATATCATATATGAAATTGGATCAGATTTTGACAAAATCTTTTTGTCCACTTCTGAATTTTACTGGTGTGTTCTAGTTGATTTACACTTCTGGTGTACTCAACAAATTTACCACCATTTCCACCATTCATTCCAAACCATTCACATATCCACACACCAAAAGCCAAATAGAAAGAATTAACCACATGAAAGCTTGCCAAAATATTCATCCATTCATCATAACAAAAATCTTCACAATCATCATTCAAATCCCAATTCAAATTCAAAGTAGGAGTAGATCATAAGTACAACCAAATTGAATCAAAATATCCAAATTCAACTAAACTACACTAATCTAGAAAGCGTCATAAAGATAGAGAGATAGAGAAGAGAATGAACCAGAGCACCAACTACCGACACTTCCCCCCAAACTTAGTCAAGTGAGACTAAGTTTGTAAAAAGGTAGTCGGTGCGTCATTGCTCAACCCTATCCTGCTGCTGTTGTAGGCGTTAATCTTCCTCATCCTGCGAAGGACGATCACTGCAACAATGAATGCAGGGCAAGGGAATCACTTCCTCGCAACGAGCAACAATCAGTCGAGTCATATCCAAATGAGCATCCGTACTCATCAGCCAGTTAGACCTATCTGCTGGATCATCAATCTCAGTCAAAGCATGATTAGGCAATTCAATTCCACACTCTCCAAACTTATAAAAATAACAAACACCAAATCTATCAGGCACCAGAAATGCCATAGTGACAAGAGCGGTGGTGTTAAGGCTCAGCCCTGGAACAAATACTCCAGACAAATCCAATCCACATGCCTTAAGAATAGGAAAGATTAAACCACCACCACAAATAACTGAATTCCCAGCATCAATTGTATTATCCCAATTATCCATCAACCATCCACCAATAGAGAAAAGCTTCCCATGCAGAAATGCAAACAAAAATTTAAAGTCAGCACTACAAACAGCACCAAAACCACGAAAGCTACAAGACCAACCCATTAACATCAAGTGAATATACTGAATAATAGGATTCTTAATCAGCGCAGACCTACAAGATTGCACATCAAGAGCACCCAAAAGATTGACTCCAGAGATTGATTCCCAAAAATCCAAAGAATTAAGCCCATCAAAATCATACTCAGACTCCATCGGACACCCAAATATCCTATCAATATCAAGTCTACTCATAGAAAACACTTGACCATCACATTTAAACATTACCCAAACCGGAGTACCAGTTGCACTCCGTATAACGTGAACAGAGGCCAAGAATTCCCTCGTCACCCGTGTGAACGAAGGCCATCTCCCAAATAGCAATTTCGTCCAACCCATACGGATGAACAGCTTCCAAACGTCCTTCTTCAAATCTAATGCCTCCAAGGTCTCTTGACAAAGATAAGTAGTTCCAATCACTGGCCTTTGCGTTAATGTAATGAACTTTGCATACTCGTCGTCATCAAATCCAGCTGGCCTGCAAATTGAAGAAGGAGGAAGTCCACATCCATGCATGCGAGCCATGGTAAGTCAATAGAGTAAAATAGCACACACTGAGAAAGTAATGAATCGGAAAAATTTTGGGAGAGAAATTTCGACCGATCGGAAAATGGGTCGAGCAATTGCTCGATCGTTCTTTAAAAATATCGCGCGGCTCGGTCGAGCGCCAGATGGCTCAACCGAGCGGAAGTTCTGTCCGCGTGAATTCCCAGTTGGCACGCCATGGCTCAGCCGAGCCTGCACCCGCTCGGCCGAGCGAAGCCTCTGTCCCAGGCCCTCGCTTTAGCTCGGCCGAGCCTGCACTTGCTCAGCCGAGCAGCCTTGATCTCCCCCATTTTCCGCCTTTCTTCGACAATTTCCACAAACCTTCGGCCTTCCATCCTTCCTACTCTTCACTCACAATGTTAGCTAAACTTGTAAATCCACACACAACTAAGAATCCTTCAATTATAAACACCAAACAACATTAATAAACCTAAATCAATAACAACATTATTCAAAAGCATGAAAAACACAAAGTTTAAACGTTGGGTTGCCTCCCAACAAGCGCTTGTATAACGTCGAAAGCTAGACGACCTTACCACATCACCCATTGTCAAAAATCTTGTGAATTTTCAAGATACCTTTCTCCCTTGTTCGACATTTTCTCGGGAGCAACTTGTTCAACATGTTTTTCCTAATGCCTCTCTCATCCTTCCAAATAGGTGTGAATATCTCAAGAATCATGAATGGCAAAGGTGATGCTCCCTTTGTTGATTTTATCTCCGAGCCATCATCCAAATGAATCACCACTACAAGAAACTCATCAATTAGTTCATCCAACTTGTGAACCGGGTGAATGATAAGATCCTTCTCAACTCCCGCGACAATAATAGCTAGTTTACTTTTTAGCTCTTCCTCCATTGGCTCCTCAAACCTTCCATCACATTCCTTGCTTGATATCAATCTCTCCTCTTCCAACAAACTTACAATGGTCGGATCATTTAGCATTTCTTCCGGTGAAGGCATCTCACTCTCACCCTTCTCCATGTATTCCAAGATTTGCACCGACTTCTCATTGTCTTCATTTGCCACATCTTCTTGAAGTAACACCTCTCTTTCCTTCTCCAGTTTATCTTCTTGGACCTCCTCTATTTCTTCGTCCTTCACCTTCTCTATCTTTTCTTGCTCTCTTTCACTCAAATGATTAGCAATGATTGAAAGTTGTGCTTGAATTTCTTCAAACATCTCATTGCCTTTTTCAAACCTCTTTTCTCCTTCCTCAAAACTTTTTCCTTGCACAACTTCTATCACATCGCATTTTTCCTCTTTCTCATCCTCCACACTCCTTTTCATGGCATCCGGGAACGAAAAAGTGATCTTCCTCCCATCAAATTGAAAAGTTAATTGACCATTCTTCATGTCAAACAATGCTCCTCCGGTCGACAAAAACAGTCTCCCCAAAATAAGAGGAACATCTCCATCATCTTCTACATCAAGCACCACAAAATCAGCTGGAAAAATAAAGTCTCGCACCTTGACCAAAACATCTTCCACAACTCCTTTAGGATACGACAAAGATCGGTCCTCCATTTGAAGTGTCATGGTGGTTGGCTTGATTTCCCCTATTTCCAATTTCTTGAACAAAGATAAAGGCATTAAGTTGATGCTTGCACCCGAATCACACAAAGCTCGAGTTACTTCACTTCCCTCAATTACACATGAAATAGTGAAACTACCCGGGTCTTGCCTTTTAAATGGCATCTTCCTTTGAATAACGGCACTACATTCTTTAAATAAATACACCGTCTCATATTCACCAATGCCATACTTACTCTTCTGGGTGAACATCTCCTTCAACATCTTAAGGTATCCCGACATTTCTTGTAATACTTCTAATAGAGGAAGATTTATATGAATCTTGCTCATGTGCTCAAGAAATCGATCAAACTTCTTGTTCTTCCTACTCTTTGCAAACCATTGAGGATAAGGCATAATAGGAATTTCATCCTTCTCCACCGATTTTTTCACATTCACGTCTTGTTCTTTAGCTTCCTTTGGTATAATTTCTTCTTCCTCCTTAAATGTAACCCTCTTTCCAATACCTCCATCGGTCTTCTCCTTTTCATCTTCTTTTGCCCCTTGTTTCGGTCCATCATAAGAGAGCCCAAGTCTAGTGGTTACAGCTCCACATACGCCTTCAAGAGGGTCTTCTTCCTCTTGACTTATTTGGTGCACTATACACATTACTTGTGATTTAACTTCTTTCAAATGTTCCTCATTTCTTTCACAATTCCACTCAAGATCCTCCTCGTATTCATGTATCTTCTCTTCCTTTTCCAAGTACATTTGATTTGAATTATCCCAACTCGATGGCGATGACCACCCTTCCTCCTTCCATGAGTCAAAAAAATGATCTTTGCTACATGGCTCATACTCAATTTCTTGATGTCTCCTCAAATGCTTTTCCAAAGTATAAACATCTCTTCCATATTCCTCATCTTTTCTCTTGACTTCGCGCATCAACCTCTCCATTTGTTCTTGCATTGAAGCCATTTGATCGCGCAACATTTCTATCCCACTTGCTTCTCTCACAGTTTTCATTGCTTTTGGTTCCCATCTTTTTCTGGGCCATTGACTACTATTATTAGCTATCCGCTCGATTAATCTCCAAGCTTCATTCTCTTCCAATTCAAGAAATACTCCTCCGGACGATGCATCCATCAACATTTTCGTCTCATAATCCAATCCACCATAGAATTGGCAAATTAGTTGACTCTTGGACAAATCATGTCGTGGGCACTTACGTAAGAGCTCTCGGAACCTATCCCAAGCTTCATAGATAGGTTCCTCATTCTGTTGCCCAAACAAGATTATCTCTGCCCTTCTTTTCAAAATTAAGCTCGGTGGAAAAAATTTGAAAAGGAATTTCTCCCTTAAGTCTTCCCAAGTGGCTATGCTTGTCTTGTCTAAGCCCTCAAACCAATGCCTCGCCGAATCCCTTAATGATAAGGAAAATAACCGTAGTTGAATCAAGTCTTGGGGAACTTGATTGATTTTGATGGTGTCCGTGATTTCAAAAATCGGGATATATGCACATTCGGATCTTCGCTTTCATGCCCCCCAAATTGATTATTTTGTATCATCTGTACCAATTGCGGCTTAATTTCGAACTGCGTGGCATTGACTCCAAGTCGGAAACCACCGGTCAACGGCTCTCCTTGAGGTCGGAAAAGATTTTGAAGTGGTCTACGAGGACCATTCCTCTCATTGAGCAACGCCTTCATCAATTCAATTTGCCTTTCTAACTCTCCAATCCTCATTGTATCTTCCCCCGGATAAGCCATGTCCAAATCAATCTCTATACTTTCTCTTCTTTGTTGTGCTTTCCTTTCCAAGAGTTCACGAACCTTAGACCTCGTGATCATATACAACCTACACTACACAAAACAATCCAATTACCAACAAGCTACTAAACCAAACAAACCAAAGATCAACTATCAAACAACAAGCTACGAACAAAACTATTCACACAAGCAATATAACAAACACCTAGCCTACAAGCTTCACTTTTCCCCCAATATCTAGCAACCTACTAAATGAAGTCCCCGGCAAAGGCGCCAAAACTTGATGCGGTAAAAGTTCAATCACAATAAACTCTCAACCACACTCAAGAATAAAATATCAATCCAAGTTCTTCTCGATTCGCCTACTAGAATACCGAGCTACTCAAGTGAAGTCTTATAGCTAAGCATGATTCAATCGTTGAGTAGTTTCTAATCATCTAATCATGCAATTCAAATCTATGCTAACAATATATGAATAACACGAATTTAACCAACAAAGATTAATAGAACAATCCTTCTCAATATGGTAAACCAAGACAATCACAATTCTCAAGCTAGGAAGATAGGATGTTGAGATGAGTAGAGATACAATCAAATTTGGTTAATCATTGTTGCAAACATTATTTAATTCCTAGGAGATTGAGCAATCGACCCTACACTCGATAACCCCTTGTCACGGCGAGCTACCGGTTGATGATCTAGAACTAGCAAACAGTCACGCTATTTAGCCCTAGACCACTCCAAATGGTTCGTCAATTATTGCCCTACGACCTAGCACCGCACAGGGATTGGAACTAAAATCGTATGAATTAACACTATTCACGACGATTCCGCCCGCGTGTTGGCTGCAGCGTTCACGTCAACTACCTCCTAAGTTGGCTATTACCTACACCTAAGAGGTAAGGAACAAGCTCTAGTGAAATCCAAGCTCTCAAAGGAAAGTAAACAAACAGTTCTCATACCAAATTCTCATGCATCCTTCCTCAAATCAACATCCAAAACGGTTTAGAACTTCATACCTTTCAATTGTGCAAATACAATTTGGAATTCAATGAACTTCATTACAATTTGAAAGTAGAAATAAGATTCTTCCCCAATTTGGATTGGTTGACTTGATCCACCGCCTTCAATCTTCAATCTCTTCCAAGTATTGATGAATTTAGCTCCTAGAAGCTCTAGGACTAAGATGAATTTGAAATGGAAAAATGGAATCTAGGGAGAAATCTACTATCGTATGTGAAAAGTGACAAAAAGCTCCCCTAATAACCGCTATTTCCCCCTTTATATGCAAGCAATCAGGCCCTCGGATCGCCCGGTCGAAGTTTGGTTCGCCCGGGCCAACAATAACTGCCAGCAACCGCCAAAAATCGACTTGGCTCGGCCGAGCAAAGCATGGCTCGACCGAGCCAAGTCCCTGCCCGAACTCGCTCGACCGGTCCTGCACATGCTCGACCGGTCGAGCTCTCCGAACTAATTTCTGCAGCTTCGCTCTGCCAGTCCTGCCATGGCTCGGCCGGTCGAGCCCTCTGAAGTCCCGCTCGGCCGGCCCTGCACCCGCTCGGCCGGTCGAGCTCTCCAAACTCCAAAACCTTGCGATTTTCCTCCAAAACTCCACCAAATATGCTTGTTTATGCCAAAAACCTATCCTACACAAGTCAAACGCACAAAACACGAAAACACAACCAAAATACGACAAAAACATATGATACGGGAGTAAAATAGCCACAAACAAGCATGTTCACACATCAAAATACGGGTCATTTTACGCACGTATCAATGACTCCTTACGAAGTGTACAACGGTCGTAAGCCCTCCATAACTCATCTACGTGCATTCGGCTCTACATGTTATATTCACAATAACGGAAAATCTAAACTTAATACCTTCTCACCTAAGTCAGATGAGGGTGTACTTCTTGGTTATGGACATCCCACTCATAAAGGTTATAGGGTATTGAATAAGAATACTGGTATTGTGGAAATAACATGCAATGTTATTTTTGATGAGTCTACTTTAGTGCGCAGAGAAAACAAAGGAAAGGAGGATAGCAATCATGAGACTAATGATGTCAATGATCAAACATTCTCAAATTCTTTCAAGAATATGCGTATTGATCCGACTAAGTCTATGAATGACTGCAATCCAAATCAGACGCACACAGCAGGGGACCAAACTGCTGACCAGGCCAGTGATGGTAATGATCATGCTGAGGCCACTTCCACAATACATCTAAATGAAAATTTAGACGTCGAAGGAATTCTTGATGATCAAGGTGACGTGGAGGCTGCTGAAGATCTTAGCAAAGGAGTTGCTGAGATTCCAATCGAAGAAGAACCGGTTGCTGAAATTGCAGTAGATGCTGCACCTATCAATGTCATTCCTGATGCTGAGATCCCTGTAGCAGACGCAGAAGATGAAACTAACAATGTCCCAGTTGCTGAGCACCGGGAGAATGAAGACAATAAGGAAGAGAATGTCCCTGATGAAATCCACCAAGGAGGAGCACCGGTTGCGGAAATTCCAGCACGTATCAGACCTACATGGCTACGTGCGCATCCTGTAGACGGTGTTCTTGGAAACATAAATGATCCTATCTTAACCAGGCAAGGAAACGGCAATGCTATGCTAGCGTGTTACATCTCTAATGGAGAACCCAAGAAAATCGAAGAGGCTCTGCTAGATCCAGATTGGGTGAACGCAATGCAAGAGGAACTTGCAGAATTCACACGAAACAATGTATGGGAACTAGTTGACAGACCAGAGCACCAGAGTGTTATTGGCACAAAGTGGGTATTCAAGAACAAGAAGGATGAATCAGGCTTTGTGGTTCGGAACAAAGCACGTCTTGTGGCCAAAGGATATAGACAATGTGAAGGCATAGATTACGATGAAACCTTCGCCCCAATAGCAAGACTTGAAGCAATTCGTCTATTTCTGGCATATGTTGTATACCATGGATTCGATGTAATGCAAATGGATGTGAAGAGTGCCTTTCTAAATGGTGAGCTCAAGGAGGAGGTTTATGTTGAACAACCACCAGGATTTGAACAAGGCAATCAAGTATACAGGCTCAAAAAGGCATTGTATGGTCTAAAGCAAGCACCAAGAGCCTGGTATGGAACTTTGTCTAAGTTTATATTGAATAATGGATTTCAGAAAGGGAGGATAGATCAAACTCTCTTTCGCATTAAAGATGGAGACAACATCCTGCTAGTTCAAATATATGTTGATGACATAATCTTTGGATCAAAGAATCAAGATCTATGTGATAGGTTCTCTGATCTCATGACTAGCCATTTTCAAATGAGCATGATGGGGAAGACGTCTTATTTTCTTGGACTGCAAGTTCAACAATCCAAAGAGGGAATATTCATCCATCAGAAGAAGTATGCTCGTGACCTAATTGCTAAGTATTGTCCGGAGAAGACCAAGAGTCTGCGCATACCTATTAGCACAACCTGCATTGCTGCTCTTGAGAAAGAAGGAGAAGATATGAATCCTACTCTGTATCGAGGAATCATAGGGTCGCTGCTATATCTCACTGCTAGCAGACCTGATATCTCCTATGCCGTTGGTCTATGTGCTAGGTATCAAGCCAAGCCTAAGAAGGCTCACTTTGATACAGCTAAGAGGATTGTTCGCTATTTGAAGTGCACCGAAGGTATAGGAATTTGGTATCCTAGAGAAGATAGTCTTGCTCTGAGTGGATATTCGGATTCTGATTTTGGAGGATGCAAGATCGATAGGAAAAGCACAAGTGGCACGTGTCAATTTCTGGGACATAAGCTCATTAGCTGGTTCAGCAAAAAGCAGCACTCTGTTGCTCTACCTCCACCACTGAAGCAGAGTACTTGGCGGCTGCTAGCTGTTGCTCACAAATTCTTTAGATAAGGCAACAATTACAAGATTACGGGATCTCTCCCGAATGTGTGCCGATCTACTGCGACAACAATAGTGCCATGTGCATTACAAAGAATCCTGTTCATCACTCCAGAACAAAGCACATCGATATCCGTCACCACTTCATTCGAGATCATCAGGAGAAAAAAGATATCGATGTTCGCTATATACGCACCGAAGATCAGATAGCGGACATATTCACAAAACCTCTTCTAGAAATTAGATTCAAAGAACTATGCTTAAAACTAGGATTGATGGAATTAGAAGAGGACGTGGATGAATGAGTCCTAGCTCTCATTCTTTCTATCAGAATTTCTTGAAGTTTATCTGATGGTTAAATAATTCCTGGATGCTATTTCTCGATGTGTTGAAAATATCATGAATTCGCTAAATCACGAAGTTTTGCTATTCGATTAATTCCTATTTAGCAAAAAAGTCCACAAGAAGATACTCAGCAAATACAAGTTAGCATATTCATTCAAAGGACTACACAACATTACAAGAGGGATAATCAGATACAACCAATCCTTACATCAACATCTGCCACAAAAGACTAACAATATTTCTTTCTGTCTACGTCAACAACAAAAGGAGGGGAGTCCAGAACATTCTTCAACCTGAGTTAGGAAAGTGAGCCCTCAAGGGATAAAAGTCAAATCCCATCAAAGGGATGCCTTCGGAGACAAGATGAGGGAATCTCTGCTCCAGTAACCAACTCAGCTGCACGGCAGTTGGCAGCGGAACCTGAGGAAAGAGATCGATGCACTCCTTCACCCCTTCAAAGAAGAATCCTGCCCAGTCAACGTCCTTCATCTCCGAATCAATGGCCATCATGGCCCTCCAGATCCTTGGGTTGAACACGTAGTTGTCAGCAGGAACTCCAAAAGTGACATTGCTAACAATGTCAAAGAGGACTCTATACTCCTCTTTCAACTCCAAGCATGATGGAGTTGGTGAAAAGTCATAGCTGTCCGACTGCCTCCACTTATCCCAGTAGCCGAACTCTGGAGCAGTCATATGACGGTAGACATCCATAACGCGAATGGGACCCCGTGGAAGGCCAAACTTCTGAGAGAAGAGGGCCGGAGTCCAACAAACCACTTGGTTCTCAAAGGAGCCCCAAATGGCGTCATCAGTGGTTTGACATTTGAAGATAAAGCTCTGTAGAGCTCGTTTCTGATAACGTGATGGAATAGTCATCAGAAATTGGGTCAGACAACTCTCATGAAGGGCCCCCATAACAAAATTTGCAACGCGACAGTTATTTCCATACTCATAGTACAACCCTGATTCATGAAGAATCTGGTTGCGAGTAACGCTTAAATCGCTTGGAGCAATGGTAACGTGATGCATTTTTGAAAGAAGAAAATGCTATGCTAAATGGAGTGGAAGAGATGGAGTTCAAGATAACAAGTGGGATGTTATATATATAGCAAGATTGTGGTTCTCTCCTCAGAGGGAACATTCTCCCAAAAAGTGTCTTTTCAACTCAATTCAGAGGGCGGAAGTCGAGGAGTCTCGACGAGTTGGGAAACACCACCTGTCTTAATAAAGCTACTTACGGCAAGTCGACCTACCTGAGTATTATGGCGTTCTCTTCCACGAATGCTCAAAGCAGACACCAAAGGATATCGCAAATCCATTGATTAAGACAGAAACCTATCGTCTTAAATGAAAGCACTTGATGACCCTGTGTAGAAAATTGTAGCTTACATCAGACACAGGAGGATTGATACCGAAATCCAACACAATCACAAGACTGTTTGCTAGGATACTGATGCAAGCATATCCGAGACAGAGTATTGGATGAGATGTTATTCTTATCATTATCTCTTGGATTTCATGAAGACATCGTTAAGTATTCTGGAAGAAGAATACATTTGCTGAAGAATATTCATCATAGCAATCTGTGAATACTAAGAATGCTAAGCAAAACTTGGATGATGATTCTTTTTAGCAAATGACATGATTGAAAGATAACAACGTATAGTTGTGCAGAATCCAAATATTCTCTCATTCCATTCATTGAAAAACATCATTACAAAGGAAGATGAGAAAATTGAAAACAACAACATGACTGCTATTCTAAAGGGAAGGAGGCTTAAACGGGAAGAAGTCCGTATCTACAAGGTTCGAACGTCCTTCTGCTATCCAAGGGAAGCTCTACTCCAGCAACCAACTAAGCTGCATTCCATTCAGCAGAGGCACTGCCGGGTAATATTGGACACAGTCTCGAATGCTATCATAGATGTACTTCGCCCAATCTACCCCGACTCCATCGTCAATGGACATCATGATCTGCCACGTTTCTTTTGAGAAGAAAGTGTCATCACGGTCCTCTCCCATCAACATGTTGTTAGCAACACGGAAGAGCACCCAATAAGGAGTGCGCAGATCGTATGCTGAGACAGAAAGGGAAAATTCAGACGAAGGAGATCGTATCCACTTCTGCCACGCTGACCATTCAGGGGCGATGTCTGTCACGCGGTAGTCGAATACTGATCCAGAACCTCTGGGAAGGCCGAATCGTCAGGAAAAGAAGTCCGGTGACCAGCAGACCAATTTGTCACGGAAAGAACCATAGATGGCGTCTCCTTCCACCGAGCAGTCCTCGATAAATTCTCGAAGAACATCACCTTGGAAACATCTTGGAGTGGCAGTGACAAATTGGGTCAATCCACTTCGATTCACCTTCGACATAACGGTTTCTGCCACTATAGGATTGTTATCATACAGGGAGTACATACCAGACTCATGAAGAATCTGGTTTCGGCGCAACTCCAGAGATTGACCTGGTGAATCCATTTTCTTGAAGATTTTTGAACAAATAAGGGAAAAGTTCAGAAAAGAGTTCTTATGGTGATAGAGATATTCACAAGAAGGGTAGTTATAAAGGAAAAATCATAACTCTTTTCTTGAGAATCGATTCGATTCAGTCAACAAGAGTTAATGATCATCTGTTATACGACGAATGGACAGACGCCACGTCAGATCGGTCAAAGTGTTTCTTGAAAAATGTAATCGACGCATGGAGAGACGCACGCATTGAAGATCGTCGTTCCATCTGCGAGAGACGAGTACTCTGCTATAGATGAGGTCTCTGCTAGAGACGAGTACTCTGCTATAGATGAGGTCTCTGCTAGAGATGAGAACTCTGCTAGAAATGATATCTCTGCTAGAGATGAGAACTCTGCTAGAGGATGAGTACTCTGCTAGAAATGATATCTCTGCTAGAGATGAGAACTCTGCTAGAGGATGAGTACTCTGCTAGAAATGATATCTCTGCTAGATAACGAGAACTCTGCTACATGTTTTCAAACGTGGTATCTGCTACGCTTTCAGCAGAACATATAACTCTGCTACCAAACATCCATCTGCTAGGACCTTAGCAGAAGTATACTTAGCAGAATTAATACAGATTTCATCATGAGATTTGCTTATCACAAGGTTATTATCAAGCAGATATTTGATATTGAATAAGTATATATGAGATTGTTTCAAATGAAACATAGACATCATCTTATATAGATCAACAAAAATATTTACATAAACAGAGGGTACAACCAATTCAGAAGGGTGACAAAGGCACAAATGGATAAAAATCTACTCCTCGAAGGTTCGAGGGACCTAGAGCAAGATCCTGATATCACTGCTCAAACAACCAACTCAATGGTATTCCGTAGGGTAGATGAAGATGCGGGAACTGCTGAACACTTCGTCGCACTCTCTGATAGATGAAATTAGCCCAGTCAACATTCGCCCTATCGTCAATAGCCATCATGGCTTTCCATACATCACGAGAGAATATCATGTCCTCAGGATTCTCTCCCACCACCATACCACAAACTATTTCGAAGAGAACCTGGTATCGTGTCTGCAATCCATATGCTGATGGAGTCGGCGAGAACTCAAGCTCGGATGAACGCCTCCATTTCATCCATGAAGACCACTCCGGAGCTATTTCATCGTTGCGATAGTCCTGGATGGAAATTGGCCCTCTCGGAAGACTGAATTCTGAAGCAAAAGTATCCACCGTCCACATCTCCAATTGATCCCTGAAGACACCAACAATGGAGTCTCCGATGGGTTTGCATGATCAGATGAACTGCTGAAGTAGTCCTTTGTGGAATGTATGAGGAGTCAGGGATACGAATCTGCCCACACCACTCACATGAAGCCTTGACATAACCCCCTCCGCCACATGGTACTCTGTTTCATACTCTTCATATAAACCGGAATCACAGAGGATCCTGTGTTGAGGAACGAAGAGTGTACTGGATAATTCCATTTTCTTCTGAAGGAAGGATTTCTTTTAGAAAGGATGAGAAGAACTGCAACGATAGCAAGAAGAGTGTACACAAGGAGATTGTACCATTGAATCGTTTGCCCATCCTATTTATAGAGATAATAATGATTACTGCTGATCTCGGAATATGAACGGTTGCATTGAGGAGAACAGTAATCGCCTTAAGTGAAGGTCAAATCGGAAGAAATTTCGATTATACATGAAAAGCTATGCAAGAAATTGAATTTTATATACGCCCCATGATGCTACGTTGGAATACGTGGTAGTTTCTGATCATCTCTACTAATTTTGGCTGCTGAAGATTTCAAATCAGGCGCGGAAGAGTACCTTTCAAGATGAGGCACATTTAATGCACGCAGAACGGCGGCAACGAATAAGGCAGTGCCACGTCACCAGCACTCAAGTTCTTGAAGACGTGCATATTCACACGATCTCACTCTCTACCCCAACCGTTGATTTAAATTAAAGTGCATACAATCCTCATTGTCAATCTCTTCTCGTACTCCGAAATCTTCTACCCACTAATTACATTTCAAATCTCTATCATTTTTCGAAACCCTTCACCTCTCGTCCCTGCAAAATCCTCTCAAACCTCCACAAACTTCCTAAAATACCCAACCATGGCTTCAAACCAAAATTCTCCAACCTCCTCAAGTCAAGAGTCAAACCGTTCACCAAATACAGAATCTTTACCAACTGGAAACTCCGAAGCAATTCAATTTCAACAACCCTCATTTATCTATCCCTCCACCGCTTGCTCACCCCTGCATGTACGACATGCACCCGGTTTCACTGGAATTGAGAAGAAGGAAGACATTGATGAGTCCATTCCTTACTGCACATTAGTGACTATGGCCAGACAGAAGAAGTTGTCCACTCATTCGGCGGAACGGAGACGAGTGGCCCAGATCATGAAAGACAGGATTCTGTACATGCCTCTCGCCAGCAAACACTTTCCCAAATGGATCCTAAATCTCCTTGATTCCGAGTTACTGGTAAAGTATCTCACTGCTGAACCTGATCAATTTCATCCACATATGGTTGCTGAATTCTATGCTAGAGCAGTTATGAGTGATGATCAGAAGTCGTTTAGGACATGTGTGTATGGGAATATTGTAGAGGTTAATGCTGAGTTGCTATCTCGAATTTTTGGACTTCGAAATTTTGGAACCAAAATCTCTCAATATAAGGTGAATGACGTAGCTGAAATGGAAAGGAGGTGGAACCGCTGGAAATAGTCAGGAGAGAAAGGGCAACCAAGTACGTTTAAGGTTAACACCTCAATCAACACATTGACAAATGAATAAAAACTACTTGCAGAAATAGTGATAAAGATGCTCCAGTGCGATGTTGGTTCTTACTCGGAGCTCTCTACTAAGAAATATGCCGTGATGATGGCGTTAAATGATAATGTTAAGGGTAATTGGGCTGAGTTCATATTTGAACGGTGGGCAGAGCATGCCAAGAAGAATGCACACATGGAGATAGATGGAACATTCTCCTCGAATGTAAACTTTGGGTTGAAGATTAGTAAATTCTTGGAAATTTTGTTCACCAACACAGGAGTAGATCGTGGAGTTGCACCTCTTTCCACAGACTACATTCCTGTAACAAGGCACAAGCCTAAGCCAGTCAATGCCAGGAATCCTCGAAAGTTGAAAGGGAAGTCCAATGTAGACAAGGATAAACCTACCTCCCCTGAAGAATCTGATGAAGCAAATTTGGCGGTGCAAATACTACAACCCTCCATACCTATGACAGAAGAGGAAATAGCATTGTTGCGAACAAATGCTGAAACAGAGCATTGGTTCACAAATCTCGAAGAAATCGAGAAGTTAGGGAATTTACCGGCTGATCAGATCAATGATATTATGACTTCAAGGGAAGCAGAACAGCATCCAATTATTCTCGGAGACATGGCTTTACCATTCCAAACAAAGAAGAGAACTACAAATACTTCTCCTGTACCTAAAGCAAAGAAGAAGACCAGGAGAAAGTTGGTATTACTTACCGACAAGGAGGAATTGAAAAAGTAGAAGTAGAGAAGAAATCTACTGAAGATGTTGATCGAATTGCTGTTGATGTAACAGCAGAGCAGGACTCTACTGAAATTGACACTGAGGGAACCGCTGAAGCTGATCCAGACTACATTCCTAAATCTCTCAAAAATATGGAAGAGCGCACTAAGGAAACAAGGAAAACGAAGAGACAGCGCGAAGCCATCCTCAAGGAAATTGAGAAGAGAGATTATCAGAAATTCATTAGAGACCTAACATTCAAAGGAAGAGACAGAAAATTCGAGCAAGTGAAGTCTGTTGCTGAAGAGTTTATGGCTCAGAAGAGAGCTGCTAAACAGGCGCAACTAGAAGACCACACTGCGAAGAAAAGTAAAAGCACTGGAAAAGATGCTATATCTTCACAAGATACTATATCAGACGAAGAAGCTAACAAGGAATGCAGTGCTAGCAGAGGAGTCGATGCTAGCAGAGCCGAAGAGTCTAATATAGTGGATGAGGTATTAGCAGAGCAAGTAGACCACTCAACAACAGTGGATATTGTTGTTGAAGGAAATCCAATTCCAGCAGTGAACGAGGGCACGACAGACACTTCAGCAGATATCACCATGATCAATGATGATGAAGATCCTGCTGATGAACTGCAACGCCTAGCAGACGAGGCCAGGAAGAAAGGAAAAGGGAAAGCTGCTTCAGAAGAGGAAACAACTCTCAATCCCTCATCTGATCAGCTGACAATCATTGAAGAAGAGGAATTATCAAATAAAGATCTCCCAAAATTACTGAGGTCTGGAGCCTTCACTGATGCAGAATCGAGTAGAGCTAGAGGTACTGAAGAACAGGTCGATTCACTTCTCCATGATTCACATTCGCCTGTCGAAGAGAATGATTCTCTGTTCACTGATCTTGAATCATCTTGCATTTCTGAATCTGATTCTGATGGAGAATCTGAGGAGATTTTCAATGCCAAATACCTGAGGAAAGTAACACCTGGATCAGATACTCCTCTCCGAGTGCCTCTCAATGGCCTGCCTGGACCTCGCTATCATCTACGGAGAATCGGTCAATGGTGTGCAACGGTCTATCCTGAAGAATTGCCCAACTCTGATCTCACACCTATGGCTGAAGAGATAGAATTGTTTGTTCAATCCGAAACGGAAAGAGCCATTGCTGACTTATTTCATACCGAATTGGATGAATCAACGTCGGAAGGACGCTTGTTAGCAGAAGAGTTTCGACGATGGAAGAAGTGTGATTACATTATGCATCAACTCTGTTTTGAAGAAAAAGCACTGGTTTTTGCAGCTAAGGGCTTAAACTTCTGGAGACGTGAGGAACGATGGTGCTTCGATTGGATTGATCAAGTTCTGGGGATGAAACAGTTCTCGGATAAGCAAGTGATGTGCAGACTTCAAGCCATCCGAGAACACCGTTTTCTCTCAAAGACTGCAGGGTTACCCAAATCCACCTTCGCACCCGATGGATACTCAGATGCCAGGGTTGAACTGTCCAAGAGTCAACCTAGAGCTGCTGTTGCTTACAGGAAATGACAGATGGAGTATAAAATTCAACAGGCAAAGAGGCTCAAAGCTCGAATAACGGCACAGGCCACTGAGCGTGCTGCTCTGGAATTTGACTACCGAGATATGCAGTTGGCCAAATTCCTGAACATTGATATTCAGGAAATTGCTAAGGAAGCTCAGGAAGCAGAGGCTCGGATTGTCCAGGAGACCGCACAAATTCTGGATGCTGCTAATCGAATAATGCATGAGGAAGTCTGTTATCAAGCATATGTTGATACGAGTACTAGTCAAGTACAACAATCATCTATTCCAACAAGTCAAGAACTCATTACGACTACTTCCTTCAATGCCACTCCAATAACCTCTTTGCAGATACCCTTTCCAATGAATGCCGATATGGCTGTCGCCTTCAACTCTTATTTGCAAGTCGTCATTGATGGAAGAGTAGCAGAAGCAACCACCCACCTGAGAAGAGAAATTGATGAAGTTCGAAGCGATGTATCCTATGTTCGGTCAGAGTCTGCTGAGAACAAGTTGGCTGTTTCTAAGAATAAGGTAGAACTGGAGGTCGTTCAAAATGATTTAGCCGAAACCAAGACGACCCTAACCGAAACTGTGGTGGCTTATGGTATCAACTTTTTGGCTGCAATCAAAGAGGGGGAAGAAAGAAGAAAGGCTGACCAAGAGAGAACACGAAAAGAAAATGAGGAGTTAGCCGCAAAGAAAGAGGAGTTAAGGAGAAAAGAAGAAGAGGCGAAGGAGGAGTCAAGAAGAAAAGAACAAGAAGCTAGATTAGAATTGCAAATAAAGGACCATGAACTTCAACTGCAAAAGATTGCAATGGAGCAGGAGAAGCTGGCTAAACAACTGGAGCGTGAGGCTGCTGAAAGAGAAACAGGAACAAATCTTCTTGAGAACTTCATGAAGTTTACCATGGAGAGGTTTGCTGATATCCAGAAGAGCAACTCATCGAATTCAGCGGACAGCAAGAAGGACAAGCCAGCACCCGGCTCATGAACGTCAAGGTCCAATCTTTTCATTATCTTTTACCTTCTGAATCAAATTTGTACTTAAACTCGCAATATCATATATAAAATTGGATCAGACTTAGACAAACTCTTATTGTCCACCTCTGATTTTTACTGGTGTGCTCTAGTTGACTTACACTTCTGGTGTACTCAATAATTTTTTGCATGCGGATATGGAGATTATATTATGATTGATGAATGCTTGCTGATTTAATGGGTGCTAGAATTTCTAGCATATTACTTTTGTGCAAACATTCACTTATATTTAATCGAGAAATATTCCCCAGCACCTGTTGAGGGGGAATTTGGCCACAATCATTTTTTTTTGCTCGAACCTAGTTGGAAAAACTCTGTGTTAGATTGATAGAATAGCATAGCCTTGTAAAACACAAACATTCTTCCACTTATGGTCAGCAAATGATAGTAAGCTTTGATCGCACCAAAAAGGGGAAATTGTTGGGAAATTATTCCTAAAATCTCCCTTAGGACTTAATTGTAAAAGGTTTTGTTGGATCAAACCTTATTTAGTTGGTCGATCATTTGCCGAACTTTAGAGAGTCTAGCACACTTTGTAAAGTCCTGTATAAGTTTTACATTGAGTTGTAATAGACTAGTGTGCTAAGAAGAATTCCTAGCAGATATGAAGCAGACGGTATCAGCATTCGTCTTCCACTTACAAGCTGCTAGAGAAGCAAGCTAACGAAGGATCACTAGCAAACGGCTGAACGCTCGCTAGACAATAGATATCAACAGAATGCTAAGGCGTTAGCATTCGGGATCCTTCAGCAATGAATAAGAAATCGCAAGCAACGGAAGTCAAAGGACCAAAGGAAAAATACTTTAGCAGATTCTAGCTTAGCAAAGCAAAAGAATCAAAATTTGAAGCTGGACTGCGATTCTGACAAAAGTACACGCAAAGGTCGAGACTTTCCAGAAGTAGTTCAAAAAGTACAGTCCTATACAAAAAGTGTTCAAATAAGTTAATCCACTCTTGGACAAAGATGCCGTTGTGTCTAACGGATATGGAGATTCAAGGTTTGAATCTCCACCTATAAAAGACAGGTTCAAGAATGAGATTGACTACTGCTTTTCTCACTTCATACACTCACGAACACTCAAGCAAGAGATTCCTTTGACGAAGTGAACATACAAAAGTAGTCCGTTGAGAGCCGTGTGAAAGTTTATTAAAAGCTCTCAACAACTCAAGTGTCGGTCATTGATATACTTTCATTCCATTGAAGACATTCTTGATTGCATTCAAGAATATTTCAATCATTGGGATTATTTTCTTCCGAGAAAGAATCTAACAGTCGAACACCTGAAAAGGTCAAGACTAGGACGGGCTCTTAGCCACATTCAAGGAAAGTCAGGAAGTGACTATAAAACTTCCATCTTAGGCAAGACAGGAGTTTCAAAGGTGCGCCCTTGACCCAGCCAAACCTTGTCGGAGGCGTTCAGATTAACGGAGGATAGCTGTCGAGTAGCCAGGCCGAAAGCTCACTGCCTACTTAACTGAAAAGGCGAATCCTTGTAATCTGTATACTTTTCTAGTGAAATTCTTAGCGTTTCGGCTAAGGAGTGGACGTAGATCTATTTGGATCGAACCACTATAAAATCCGGTGTTCATTTACTGTTTTATTATCCTACTGTTCCAAGTTGGTTTGAGACCTAGCAACATAGTTGCTAGCGTATATCTAAAAACACACCTAAGTGATAACTTGAGCTAAGAATCATTTTGTAAACAACGATAAGTGTAAGTGACGAACATTTATTCCGCTGCATTTCGTGTTAAGTTGTATTCACGACGACTCTGATATTTGAGGACCATCACTTCCAAAGTAGGAAAGGCAAGTGTTTCGAAGGTGTGCCCTAGACTCAGCCAAACCTACACCTGAGTAGTTCAAATTATCAGAGGATAGCTGTCAAGTAGCCAGGCCGAAAGCTCACTGCCTACTTAACGGAAAAGGCGATTCCTTGTAATTTGTATACTTACTTAGGGAATTCTTAGCGTTTTGGCTAAGGAGTGGACGTAGATCTATTTGGATCGAACCACTATAAACACTGTGTCCTTTTACTGTTTCATTGCTCACACGATTTTAAATCTAGCAATCATATTACTAGTGTATAACTGTGAAGAAACTTTAATCTATCTCTGAGTTTAACGAACCTTTAAAGAAAACATAAGTGTAAGTGACGATTAATTATTCCGCTGCATTTCGTGCTTCTGTCTAAGCACTACGACTCTGATATTTAAAGACCAACAAGTGGTATCAGAGCAGGAGGTTGAAAAACTGACTGCTTCTGAGTCGCTTAAGACCAGATCTGTATTTTCCTTGCACTTTTACTTGTTTCTCTGTGTTTTTCTTGTCTAGCTCAGGAGAATATTCAAAGCGTGAACAATATGTTGAATCACCACGCACTTGGGAAGTATACCAAAGAGACCTTCAAGTCCTGGAAAAAGTTGGCTCTCATAAACCTACAGAGCATCCACCCTGAAATGGCGGATGTGCTGGAAAGAGGTCCCATAAAAATTATGAAACCTAACACATTTGTAGGTGCTGTTGCCATTGGATAGGAGCCAAGACAGCAATTGGTTCCAAAGCCATATGAGGAGTATACCACAGAAGACAAAAAGAGGGCTCAGTTAGAACACGTAGCAAAGAAGCTGATTTATGATTGTTTACCAAAATTAATGGTTGATAAATCTCTTGATTTTGAAACTGCTAAAGAGATGTGGGATTATGTTTGTGAAGCATCCCAAGAGACAGATCAAATGAAACGAAATAAGCTACAAGTAGCCGTTGATAAATATGAGTCATTTTCCATGATTGCAGGCGAATCCATACAGGATATGGAAGAACGCTTCAACACCAAAATCGGTGAACTTCGCAATCTCGGAAAAGAATATGGAAACGGAGAAATGAACAACAAAATCATCTCCAAACTATATCCAAGAGATGATTGGTTCGCGAAGATGACGAGTTTGAGCGAAAAGGACCTCAACAACATGACAACATATGAGGTATTTGCTCAACTCAAATCTCATGAGTTCATTATACAGCAGTCAAAGAAAAATGAAGCAGCCATGGCACAAGCTGCGTCAAATTTCGCTGGCAACTCTGAGGACTTAGCGTACTTTGCTAAGAAGGACTACAACAAATTTAAGACGAAGAAGCCCTTCTACAAGCAAGAAAGACCTGCTCCAGCATCACCAGCAAAGGAAGCTATTTCCAATATAGGTACACAACCCATTGATCTGAAGATCGATGAACTGGAAGAGCAGATGAAAAAGCTGCAGAAGATGATGAATGAAGCTAAGGCTGAGAGAGAGGCAAAAGAAACTCAACCATCATCATCTAAACGCTCAGTAGAGCAAAAATCTAGAACGTGTTTTGAATGTGGTTCTCCAGATCATTTAAAGCATGAATGCCCGAAGGTCAGCAGAGAGGAGAGAGAACGCCTGAAGCAAAGATTTGAAAGACGTGATGTCAAAGCAGTAACCAGGGCGTTGCTGACCAGGACAGAGACTGCTGATATTCCTGAGAATGATGAGGAATATTACTATTCCTCAGAAGAAGAAGATAACGAGGAAGCATTGTTCGTATTAATGGCATACATTGTTGAAGATCAGTTTTCCGATGCGGACATCAATGCTGAGCAAAGCGATTGTTGGGAATTATTCCTAAAATCTCCCTTAGGACTTATTTGTAAAAGGTTTTGTTGGATCAAACCTTATTTAGTTGGTCGATCATTTGCTGAAATCTAGAGAGTCTAACACAACTTGTAAAGTCCTGTATAAGTTATACATTGAGTTGTAATAGACTAGTATGCTGAGAAGACTTCCTAGCAGACGTAAAGCAGTTGATGTCAGCAGTCTACTCGCAATCTGCTAGAGAAACAAGCCAACAAAAGATCACTAGCAAATGGCTGGAAGCACGTCTGACAGAATGCTAAGGTGTTAGCATTCGGACCTTTCAGCAACGAAGTATAGAGTCTGAAACAAAAGAAGTCAAAGGATCGAAGGCAGTAAAAGGCTTCAGCAACTCCTAGCATAACTAAGGGCAAGATTCAAAAGCTGAAGACGGACTGCCACTCTGACAAAAAGGACACACAAGGGACGAGACTTTCCCTAAGTAGTTTGGAAAGTACATCTCTACTTTAAAAAGTATTCTGACGAGTAAATCCATTCTGGGACGAAGAAGCCGTTGTGTCTAACGGGTATAGAGATTCAAGTTTTGAATCTCCAACTATAAAAGGCAAATTCCAGGACTGGATCGACTACTGCTTTTTACTACCTTGATAACCGCTTCAATTACATTCCATTCAAGTGTGAGATTCCTTTGACAAAGCGAACAAGAAAAAGTAGTCAGTTGAGAGCTCGTGATAAAAAAGCACATTCAAAGCCCTCAACAACCAAGAGTGTCTTCGCATTCAATATCTGACACTCAGCCTTGAAGATTCTTGAATCTTTGATAGGAATCTTCAATCATTGGGATAGTCTCTTTACTAGGATTATCCAACAGTCAGTCTTGAAAAGGATTGACTCAGACGGGCGTTAGCTGCATACTTGTTAAGTTAAGAGGCAAACTATAAAAGCCTCATTTTGCGAAGGACAAGTTTTACGAAGGTGCGCCCTTGACTTGACCGGAGCTGTGATCAGAGAAGTTCAGACTCACGGAGGATAGTTGTCAAGTATCCAGGCCGAAAGCTCACTGCCTACTTAACTGGAAAGGCGATTCCTTGTAATCTGTATACTTTTCTAGTGAAATTCTTAGCGTTTCGGCTAAGGAGTGGACGTAGATCTATTTGATCGAACCACTATAAATCTTGTGTCCATTTACTGTTTTATTACTTTACTGTTCCAAGATTGTTTTTGAAACCTAGCAACAGAGTTGCTAGAGTACATCTGAAATTATAC
Source organism: Plectranthus barbatus (assembly GCA_026898455.1). Classification (NCBI taxonomy): domain Eukaryota; kingdom Viridiplantae; phylum Streptophyta; class Magnoliopsida; order Lamiales; family Lamiaceae; genus Plectranthus; species Plectranthus barbatus. The sequence goes on along the minus strand of JAPKLW010000339.1, from coordinate 485,618 downwards.
CTAAGTAACCACTTGAGCTAAGAAACATCTTTTTAACAATCATAAGTGCAAGAGACTTTAAACTATTCCGCTGCATTTCGTGTTAAGTTATCAACACGACGACTCTGATATTCAAGGACCAACAAGTGGTATCAGAGCAGGAGGTTGAAAAACCGACTGCTTCTAAGTCGCTTAAGACCAGATCCGCATTTTCCTTGCACTTTTACCTGTTTATTTGTGCTCTACTTGTTTAGCTCAGGAGACAAGATGTTGAACCACTCTCTTGGAAAGTACAACAGGGAGAACTTCACAACATGGAAAAAGATGGCCTTAATACAACTTCAGAGCATACATCCAGAAATGGTTGAAGTACTTGAAAGAGGTCCCATTAAAATTACGAAAGCTAACACTTTTATTGGACCTGTACCCGAACCCGCTGGAGGAGTTGATGAAGGAGACCAACCTAGACCACCAAGGCCACAGAGACCCCAAATGGTTGAAAAACCTTTTGAGGAATACACAAGTGAAGACAAGAAAAGAGCTCAGCTGGAGCATGTTGCAAAGAAGCTAATCCTTGACTCACTACCAAAGCTGATGGCACAAAAAGCTTTGGAGTTCGATATAGCTAAAGAAATGTGGCAGTATGTTTGCGAGTCTTCCCAGGAGACAGACCAGATGAAACGCAATAAACTGCAGGTAGCTGTTGACAAATATGAATCTTTCTCTATGAATACAGGTGAATCCATAATGCCCATGGAGGAACGATTTAATACCATCATTGGAGAGCTGAATAACCTTGGTAAGAAATATGAGAATGGGGAAATGAATCACAAGATTATCTCTAAATTATACCCCAGAGATGACTGGTTTGTTAAAATGACTAGTCTAAGTGAGAAAGATCTCAACAAAATGTCTACTTCCGAGGTATTTGCTCAGTTGAAATCTCATGAATTTATAATACAACAGTCAAAGAAAAATGAAGCTGCAGTAGTACAATCCACTGCTAGCTCAGATGATGTAGCCTATTTTGTCAAAAAGGATTTCAATAAGTTTAAACAAAAGAAACCATTTTACAATCAAGAAAGATCTGTTTCTATAACCCAATCAAAGGAGGTAGCTACAACCTCTGGCTCTCAGTCTACTGATCTTAAGATCAGTGAACTAGAAGAACAGATGAAGAAACTTCAGAAGATGCTGATGGAGGCTAAAGGCGAAAAGGAAGCAAAGGAGACTCAGCAGTCACCTTTTCATGCCCGCTCAGCAGAGCGAAAGCCTAGGACTTGTTTTGAGTGTGGATCTCCAGACCACTTGAAACATGACTGTCCGAAAGTCAGCAGAGAAGAAAGGGAGCGGCTGAAACAAAGATTTGAAAGACGTGCAGGCAATGCAGTCAAAAGAGCGCTCCTAACCAGGACAGAAACTCAGGACATTCCTGAAAATGATGAGGAGTACTACCTATCCTCAGAGGAAGAAGATGAAGAAGCCATGCTAGTTCTGATGGCAGACGTCGTGGAAGATCAATTTGCTGATGCAGATGCTGATCAGAATGCTGAAACGGCTCTAGCAGCAGAGAACAACGAGGTAACTTCAATAAAAATCCCTAGATTTGTAACATTTGATGATTGCGAGAATCTCGTTTTAGATTCTGAGGAAGACTGTCTCACGAAGCTAAGTGAAGAATTCTCTAAAATGTACGAAATTAAAAACGTCATTGTAGGAGAAAACATCTCACTGAAGTTAAAAGTTTCAAATTTGACCGAGGAAGTCGAAAGACTAAGGTCTGCAAGTGAGGAACTTACAAAAATGAAAGCCGAGTTTTCAATACTTTCTGAAAATTTCAAAATTCTTGAGAAAGAAAACATTTTGCCGAAAAATAAACCAAAAGAAAATTGCATTTGTACTTACACGACTAGCCAGGCTATTTTGAATGCTGCAATTAATCAACAAAAGCACTACAAAGATAGAGCTGGTGTCGGTTTTGATCGCTATGATAAAGGGAAATCTTCTAAGCAGAAGATTACTCAGTCTATCTCTGCTGGAAAATTCATCCTTGGAGAAAAACTGAAAGAAAAGGAATTTGCTGAAATATTCATTAGCGATTCTGTGAAACCTCAGCAGAATGCTAGGACAACTGCTAGGGAACCTCAACAGAGGTACGATTGAGAGGTATGATGTTCTAATTCAATTTGGATGTTGATTTGAACAAGGATGCATGAAAATTAAGGTTGATAATTGTTTGTTTACTTTCCTTTGAGAGCATGAATTGCACTAGAACTTGTTCCTTACCTCTTAGGTGTAGGTAATAGCCAACTTAGGAGGTAGTTGACGTGAACGCTGCAGCCAACACGCGGGCGGAATCGTCGTGAATAGTGTAGATTCATACGATTTTAGTTCCAATCCCTGTGCGGTGCTAGGTCGTAGGGCAATAATTGACGTTCTATTTGGAGTGGTCTAGGGCTTAATAACGTAGTTGTTTGCAAGTCTTAGCATCATCAACCGTTAGCTCATCGTGACAAGGGGTTAACGTGTGTAGGGTCGATTGCTCAATCTCCTAGGGCTTAAAATGTGTTTACATCAATGATTAACCTAATTGGATTACATCTACGTTTATTTCAACATCCTATCTACCTCATTTGAGTATTTGCTTGTCTTGGTTTACCAAAGTGTAGAGAGAATTGTTTGAATGTTGTTTGTTAGTTTAATTCATTGTTTGTTATATGTTGTTAGCATAGGTTTAAATTGATTGCCTAGTTGATAGAAATCACTCAACGACTTTATTTTTACCTAGCTATTAGACTTTGCTATAGTATCCCGGTAATCTAACGGGCGAAGGGAAGAAGGACCTGGATTTGACAAATTTTATTCTTGTGTAGCTAGGAGTTTTATTTGATTGAACTTTTAGCCGCATCAAGTTTTGGCGCCGTTGCCAGGGACTTCATTTAGTAGGTTGCTAGATATTGGGGGAAAAGTGAAGCTTGTAGGCTAGGTGTTTGTGTTTTTGCTTATGTGAATAATTTGTTGTTTGTTTTTGTATATGTTGGTACTTTGAGTTTGTTGATCTTTGGTAGGAGTCAAATGGAGAACCATCGAGGAATTCACTCGGAAAGGCTTAACAATCTCCAAAAAGAATTGGATGAGATGAGAGCAAAGATGATGGAGAGACAAAGACCACGGAGGCCACTTCGGTTGGTATTTGAAGAAATGTCGAATAGTAGCTACCCATGGATGGAAAAGAGGAGACGTGACCACACTATGAAGTCTAGTTGGGGCTATGAAGATGTGGAGCTTAGAGATGAAAGATATGGAGATAAGTGGGGGAATTGTGACCTCCGGAACAACATGAACTATCCCTCATCTAATGGATACTCTCCTTGTAGACATTATGACAATCATACTTGGAATCCATCCATAACAAGAGTTCATTTTGATGAATGGGGTAGCCATGATCATGAAAGAGTTAGAGAAGCAAGAGCATCTCAAGAAGCTTTGGAGAGGAAACCGGATAAGCTCGAGGGAAGGCTTTTGGAGTTAAGAATGCAACTATCCGATATCTTGAAGAAGGTGAGTGAGGAACCTCAAGTGGAAGAATATCCAATTGACAAGGAAATTGTGGAAGATGAATGTGAGGATGCGGTAATGGTACTTAAGGAAGTGAGATTTCAAGATACCAGAGTAAAGGAGATTCAAGAGAAAGAACCAAAGAATGAAAAAGAAGCCTTACTCCAAGAAGATGAAGATAATGAAGGCTCCAAGGAGGAGTTGCATGTCATTGAAGATGAAAAAAATGGTGCTCTTGAGATACTCGCACTTGAGGAGTTGCAAAAAGTCCCGACCTTGGTACAACAAAATGAAGAAGGAGAGAAACAAGATGAGGAACATATGTCGGAAAGTCCATGTGGCGATGTGGTGTTTGAATTTCCTCCACGAGTGATAGACAAGGTGGAAAAGGAGATAATACTTGAAGTCATGGTGAATGAATCATATGATTTGATTAAAAAAAAGGGATGAGGAGAAGTTGATGATTGATCCAAATGGGGGACAAGTTGAAACTTATATACTATGGATTCAATTGGATGATGCTTTAGAGATCAAATTAAAGAAGGAATCACCACCTTTCATAGTCGAGTTTGACAAGATGATCAATCCTCCTTGGAGAGATGATAGGGGTGAAAGAAAAATTGCCTTGAACAAATTGCTCCCAAGTAAATGCAGATTAAGGGAGAAAGGAGTATTAAAAATCCACACGATTTTTGATAATGGGTGATGTGGTAAGGTCGTCTAGCTACCGACGTTAAGGAAGCGTTTGTTGGGAGGCAACCCAACCAATTTTATTGCTTTTGTTTAATTGCTTTTAGTTGCTTTGATTTTGAATAAATGTCTAGTTTGTTTGGTTTTGTGTTTGTAGGAGGAACTACAAGATCGAGAGGAGTGACGATGCACCGTCCACTGTTTTTGCAAACTTAGTCTCACTTGACTAAGTTTGGGGGGATTTGCCGGTAGCTGGTACCTCGGTTTATTCTTCTCCATCTCCTATCCTTTTTCTTGCAATTAGTTTAAGTTGTTGGATATTGTCCCTTTATTGGATTTAATTCAATTTGGTTGTACCTATATTGATATTCTACATTGGATGAATATTTTGGATTATGCTCATCTTGATGATTTGTATGGATATTCTCATGAGTTTGAGTTTGTTGAATGGATTTGATTGTTGAACATTGGTTTTGATGGTATGTTTGGTGGAGCTAGTGAAAAATGATTTATGTGTATGGATTTTGGATAGTGGAATGATGGTGGAAAGAGGTTTTGGAAGTGAATATGGTTGAAGATTGTTTGATGGATTGTTTGATTGTGATTGTGGAGAGAATCATTAATGAGTTAGCATGATTGAATACTTCCTATTATGCATGGTTTGTGGTTTGGATTATTGGTTGGTTTGAATGGTGGAACTATTGGATATGATCTTATCATTGTTGATATTTGGTTTGAGGAAGTTGGTGGATATGAGAGCTTTATTGGGTTGTTTTATGCTCAAGTGTTTGGTGGTGTTTGTGTTGATCTAGTAGGTACAAATAAGGTCTTGGAGAGCGGTTTGATCGTGTGTGCCGATGGGTAACGCTTTCTATCGTTCTTTCTACCAATTAGATTCATTACATGATTTATGGCATGTAGATTGTTGTTAGGATTGTTGTGTGCTTGTGTGTGTGTGATGAACCCAAATGAGGCTTGAGATTTAATCATGATTTACTTAGTGAAGTTTGAAGTTTACCTCAACCAATGATAGGGCGGAATTTGGTTTTCGAAGCATGATTTAAGTTTAACTTTTTAATTGCCGAGTTTTGTATGTGGTTAATGCATAGGACTTGACAAAAAAGTTGTAAGGTTTGAGCCATGATATTGTCATATCTATATTGTTTGTGAGTGGCAAGATTGAGAGTACGAGATCTAGAACTTGAATCCGTTCTCTATCTACTGGCATGAGTGTGTAACTAGAAAATGATCTTAGGCCATCGATTCTTAGTCCTACCTTTCACACCGGGAGTATAAGGTGAATGTTATCATAATTTTGCCTTTCATATCTTTGACCCCCGTGATTGAGCTTTATTGGTGAATCTTCTTTGATATAATTAGGACCAAATTTGGGGGAAAGTGTGTATGAGGGTGAATACGGTGATAAGAGTTGGGTTGGGAATTGATTGAATGTGTATTGATGGGAAATGTTGAGGCATGAAAGATATGGAATAAAGGATTGGTTTGAATCCTAGAAAAATAAGCACCTACAAAAATATTTTGGTGCAAGTGTTTGGAAAAAGAGGCACCGACAAAATGAAAGAATGATGGTGCATTTGAAAAATGATGAAAAAGAAAAGAAAAGAGAAAAGAAAAAAAAGAAGAGAAAAAAAAGTGGGTTGTGAAATGAAAAGCCTCGGAGGTTTGTAGTGGTTCAAAAAGAACAAGTTTGGGGGTTTTGGGAAATTGAGAAGTTCAGTCACTTTGGCCCAAAACCACCCACCTTTTAGTTAGCCACGTTACAACCCATAAAAAGACCTTTTTGATTCTAGAAACTAACTCGTTGTAGTATAGTGGTGAGAATGGATGCAAGCCTATGGAAATCAAGCTCGATATCTTGTGATTGTGTGAATCTCTTCTTCCCTAAATACGTGAGGGAGTGCTTTCATTTCTTGTATCCATTTTTTATGAGTGGTGCATGTCCTTAGCATTAACCTTGTTACAAAGTTAGATGATAATCTCGTTTTACTTGAACATGCTAAGATAACTCTGATGAGCTATGAGGCATTGCATGAGGTAGATTAATGGCTTTACTTTGTTTTGATTGTGGACAATCAAAGGTTCAAGTTTGGGGGAATATGATATGTGCGTAAAATGACCTATTTTTTTATGTGTGAGCGTGCAAGTTTGCGGCCATTTTACTCTCATATCATATGTTTTTGTTGCTCTTTTGTCGTGTTTTCGTGTTTTTGTTTTTTGAATGTTGTAGGATAGGTTTTGAGCATAAAGCAACGTTTTTGGGTGAGTTTTTGGAGAAAAATCGATCGAGCCGTGAACCGAGTGGAAGAAGGATCGACCAAGCAAAGCAAAGGAGGCGAACGGGTGAAATTGGGTGCCGCAAGGAGTTGGCTCAGCCGAGCCAGGCAGGTTCGGCCAAGCACGGTCGAGAAGAAGAGACAGAGGCTCAGCTCCGCCGAGCCAGGCAGGCTCGGTCGAGCACGAGCGGGCAGAGAGTTGGCTCGGTCGAGCCATGCCCTGCTCGGCCGAGCCAGATCGGCTTTTGGTAGTTTTTGGCGGTTATTAATGGCTTGGGCGAGCCATTTTCAGCTCGGGCGATCCGAGGCTCTGCCAACTCGTTATAAAAGGGAGAAAGAGGGTTATTTTGAGAACTTTTATCATATCTAAGGGGAAAAATACCTAAATTCTCTCTACGATTCCCATTTCCATCTCTTCCAAAACCTCACCCAAGGTATCAAGGAGCTAATTCATCAATCCTTGGAGGAGAATTGAAGATCCAAGGGGGTAGATCAAGACCAAACAAATCCAATTGGGGAAGATTTTATTTTCTACTTATCAATTGTAATGGATGTATTTGATTTCAACTTTGAATTGTTACAATTGAGAGGTATGATGTTCTAATTCAATTTGGATGTTGATTTGAACAAGGATGCATGAAAATTATGGTTGATAATTGTTTGTTTACTTTCCTTTGAGAGCTTGAATTGCACAAGAACTTGTTCCTTACCTCTTAGGTGTAGGTAATAGCCAACTTAGGAGGTAGTTGATGTGAACGCTGCAGCCAACACGCGGGCGGAATTGTCATGAATAGTGTAGATTCATACGATTTTAGTTCCAATCCCTGTGCGGTGCTAGGTCGTAGGGCAATAATTGACGTTCTATTTGGAGTGGTCTAGGGCTTAATAACGTAGCTGTTTGCAAGTCTTAGCATCATCAACCGTTAGCTCGCCGTGACAAGGGGTTAACGAGTGTAGGGTCGATTGCTCAATCTCCTAGGGATTAAAGTGTGTTTACATCAATGATTAACTTAATTGGATTACATCTACGTTTATTTCAACATCCTATCTACCTCATTTGAGTATTTGCTTGTCTTGGTTTACCAAAGTGTAGAGAGAATTGTTTGAATGTTGTTTGTTGGTTTAATTCATTGTTTGTTATATGTTGTTAGCATAGGTTTAAATTGATTGCCTAGTTGATAGAAATCACTCAACGACTTTATTTTTACCTAGCTATTAGACTTTGCTATAGTATCCCGGTAATCTAGCGGGCGAAGGGAAGAAGGACCTGGATTTGACAAATTTTATTCTTGTGTAGCTAGGAGTTTGATTTGATTGAACTTTTAGCCACATCACATATACTAAATCGTATTCAGCAAGACCAAGGTATGCTGAGCGTTATGTTCCAAATGCAAGGACAACTAAACCTACCTTTCACCACAGAAAGCAATATCATTACAATGTTGTAAAGCCAATATATTAGGAGAACACGTTACATAGGAGGAACACCTATGTAAGGCCCGTGCCCAATCCATTGGTATTTTCAAGGGGGAGGAAGGCCAAGCACACCACTGCACCGAGATATAAACATGTCAAACACGTTAAGCCAAAGGTTGAAGAAATGGTAAACAGTGAAATCAAGAAGAAAAATCTTGAAAGTCACTAAAATGTGGGTTCCGAAAGGAACTATGATCAGTGCTAATCCTGCAGGACCTGACGCTAAACGGGTACCTAAATCTACCTGATTTACTTGCAGGAACAGGACCCGAGGGCTATGGGAACAAGCATATCTAATGAGTGGGTCCTGGATAGTGGTTGCTCCGCACATAAGACAGGGAACAAAGGTCTATTCTCAAATATAAGAAGACTGTACAACGGTCCCAAGGTCAAGTTCGGAGGCAACAGTGAAGGAGAAGTCATTGGGAGAGGGTGCATCGAGCGAAATGGATTAAGGATCATCAATGTAGCACTCGTCTCCAACTTAAAGCACAACTTACTTAGCATAAGTCAATTTTGCAAGAACGGGTATATTGTATCCTTTGTAAATACTGGTTGTGCTATTACTGATGCTATTTTAGGAGAAGTGAAGCTCAGAGGCATCCGCAAGGGTGACCTATATATTGTTGATTGGCAAAGTGGTCAACAACACTCCTGCTTCCTAGCTTTAAACAAAGAGGAGACAACATGGCTGTGGAATAAGAGGTTTAATCATTTAAACTTCAAAACTATTAACTATCTTGCCAAAAATAAGCTTGTTATAGGTCTGCCCAATGAGACACTTCGCAAAGAAGGAATATGCAAAGCGTGCCAACAAGGGAAGCAGACCAAATCTTCTTTTAAGACAAATCCTGAAAAAGAGACATCACAAAGGATCCTAGAACTACTTCATATGGATCTCTTCGGTCCCGTCAACCCACCCACTGTAAGTAAATGACTATATACACTTGTGGTGGTTGATGATTTTTCCAGGTATACATGGGTACGTCTTTTAAAGACCAAGGATGAGGTGAAGCTTATCCTACCGGAGTTAATCCTCAAAGAGCAGAATAGCACAGAAGTCACTGTGAAGAGGATTCGCTCTGATAATGGAACAAAGTTCTGCAATGGAGCACTAATGGATTTCTGTGCTGAAGATGGAATAGCACACGAAAAATCTACGGCTTGGACTCCTCAGCAGAATGGATTAGCAGAAAGAAGGAATCAGACGCTGAAGGAAGCCGTTCGTTCGATGCTAGCAGATTCCAAATTACCTGCTAAGTACTGGGGCGAAGCAGTGATGACGGCCTGTTATACACAGAATAGGAGTGCAATCACTAGCAGATTCAACAAGACTCCCTACGAAGTGTACAATAGTCGTAAGCCCTCTATAACTCATCTTCGTGCATTCGGTTCTACATGTTATATTCACAATAATGTAAAATCTAAACTTAATACTTTTTCACCTAAGTCAGATGAGGGTGTACTTCTTGGATATGGACACCCCACTCACAAGGGTTATAGAGTATTAAATAAGACTACCGGTATTGTGGAAATAACATGCAATGTTATTTTTGATGAGTCTACTTTAGTACGCAGAGCAATCAAAGGAAAAGAGGATAGCAATCATGAGACTAATGATGTCAATGATCAAACATTTTTAAATTCTTTCGAAAACTTGCATATTGATCCGACTTATAAGTCTAAGAATGACTGCAATCCGAACTCGGCGCACTCAGCAGGGGACCAGACTGCTGACCAGGCCAGTGATCCTAGTGATCATGCTGAGGCCACACCTACAAATATTCTTGATGAATCAGACATCCTGGAGATGCTTGATAATGAAGAGGAGGAGACAACAAAGAATATTCCAATTGGGGAAGGCATGGCTATGCATGAAGATCTTGGCAGAGGCGCTACTGAGATTCCAGCTGCTAAAAGACCTGCTGAAGAAGCTCCCATCCCTGAGGATCCTGTAGCAGAAGTTCCGGTTGATAACAACCCAGATGCTGAGCACCAGGAAGGTGCTGCGGAGAACAATGTACAAGACGTTGGTCACGCAGGGGAAGGAAATGTGGCCAGACCAATCAGACCAACATGGTTGCACGCCCATCCTCTTGAAGATATCCTAGGAGATGTCAACGACCCTATCCTGACAAGACAAGGGAATGCTATGCTGGCTTGTTATATTTCTAGTGAAGAACCCAAAAAGGTCGAAGAAGCACTGCTAGATCCTGATTGGGTGAGTGCTATGCACGAGGAGCTTGCAGAGTTCTCACGTAATAACGTGTGGGAATTGGTTGACAGACCTGCTCACCAAAGTGTTATAGGAACTAAGTGGGTGTTCAAGAACAAGAAGGACGAGTCAGGTCTGGTAGTCAGAAACAAGGCACGTCTCAATGCGAAGGAATAGATTATGATGAGACGTTTGCTCCAGTAGCAAGGCTGGAAGCAACTCGCTTATTCCTCGCGTATGCAGCTTATCATGAATTTGATGTAATGCAAATGGACGTAAAGAGTGCCTTCCTAAATGGTGAGCTCAAAGAGGAAGTCTACGTTGAGCAACCACCAGACTTTGAGCAGGGTAATCAAGTTTACAGGCTCAGGAAAGCATTATATGGCCTAAACAAAGCACCACGAGCATGGTATGGAACTCTGTCTAAGTTCCTGCTAACCAATGGCTTTAAGAAAGGAAGGATTGATCAAACTCTCTTCCGCATTGAAGATGGGGGAAGTATTCTGCTGGTGCAAATATATGTCGATGATATTATCGGATCAAAGAATCAAGAATTGTGTGATAAATTCTCAAAGCTCATGACCAGCAATTTCCAGATGAGTATGATGGGAAAGATGTCCTATTTTCTCGGATTGCAAGTTCAGCAGTCCAGCGAAGGAATTTTCATCCACCAGAAGAAGTATACTCGCGATCTGATTGCAAAATATTGTCCAGAGAAGACAAAGAGTCTAAGGATTCCGATAAGTACGACGTGTATAGCTGCACTTGAGAAGGAAGGAGATGATGTGAATCCTACTCTTTACAGAGGAATTATTGGTTCACTGCTATATCTCACCGCCAGCAGACCTGATATATCTTATGCCGTCGAATTGTGTGCTAGATATCAAGGGAATCCTAAGAAGACGCATCTTGACACTGCTAAGCGGATTGTGCGATATTTGAAATGCACAGAGGGTCTGGGAATTTGGTATCCTAGAGCAGACAGTCTTGCACTAAGTGGATACTCAGACTCAGACTTTGGAGGATGAAAAATTGACAGGAAGAGTACGAGCGGTACTTGTCAGTTTCTTGGACATAAGCTTATTAGCTGGTTCAGCAAGAAGCAGCACTTTGTTGCTACATCTACTACAGAAGCAGAGTATGTGGCTGCCGCTAGTTGTTGTTCACAAATCTTATGGATAAGGCAACAATTGCAAGATTATGGGATTTCTCCCGAATGTGTGCCGATTTATTGCGACAACAACAGTGCTATGTGCATTACTAAGAATTCGGTCCATCATTCTAGGACCAAGCACATTGATATCCGTCATCATTTTATTCGAGATCATCAGGAGAAGAAGGATATTGATGTTCTCTATATATGCACTGAAGATCAGATAGCTGATATATTCATGAAGCCCCTAGCTGAATCCAGATTCAAGGAGTTATGTATTAAACTAAGTCTCATGGAGTTGGATGAGACCATGGATGAATGAAATGATACTTTCATTCTTTCTGGATTTCTTGGTTCTCTTGAAGATGCTATGCATATTATCTGGATGTTGGATTTGGTTGCTAATGGAATTGTGTGCTAGAATATAGCACTTATTATTGTTGCTGCTAGCCTATTTGGAGAGAAGAGGTTGCTGAGCAGAACCCCTTAAATGCTCAGCAGATAGAATAAGTGGCAGCAGCAGATGTGTAAAGATTGCCGTTTATTTTGTAATATGCCATTTTGGAGGCATTCTATGAAATCTCATTTTGCGGATATGACGATTTGTAAGTTCAAGCGCATATGGGTTGCTATGAACTGTCAAACATTTTGCAAAAAGGAAAGTTGACTAGATTTCATTAATAGACAGCAAAAACTTACATCCTTCTACAATATATAAAAACCACAAGGGGAGGGAGTCCATATCATATCATCAAAAAACATTCCTAAGAGGAAGTAATGGAGGGAGAGAAGTTGGTGCTACGGAGGCTAGACGGCCCCTCAGCTAGTTCTGGAAAGGACTGCTCCAGCAGCCAGCTTAGTTGCATGCCATTGAGCAAAGGGACAGAAAGATATAGACGGACGCAATCACGGACTTTTTCAAAAATGAGGCCTGCCCAGTCAGCATCCACATCCTTTGTGAGGTAGAAATCGTTCTGATCTTCACCAAGCAGCATATGGTTAGCAACGTGAAATAGCTCTCGGTATTGGCACCGAAGACCCGTTGCTGCAGGTGTTGGAGAGAATCTGAACCTAGAGGAGTGGCGCCATTTCTGCCATGCAGTCCACTCCGGAGCCGGTTCCATCGACCTGTATGCCATCACCGGTATTGGACCTTTTGGAAGTCCAAAATCATGAGAGAAATTCTCCCGTGACCATCGTACCAACTTTCCTCGAAAGGATCCATAGATCTCTTTCTTCTCCACCACGCACTCTTTAAGGAACTCCCGAAGGAGATCCCCATGATCGTGTTGAGGGGTGGACGTCAAAAATTGCCTTAGCCCCGTATGAGTGATCTTCGACATAACCATGTTGGCCACGGCGGGTCTATCATGGTAGTAGGCATGGAGGGCTACCTCGTCGAGGATCTGGTTTTGGCAAATGTCAAGCATGTCACTTGGTGATTCCATCGGACTTGAAGGATTTTTTTAAAGTTTTGAAGGGAGTGGAGTTGTGATATCGAAATATAATCACAAGTAGCCCTTTTATAGAAGGGAAAATCCTTTTAGCATTTATGGCTATGTGGAAGATCTTTCAAAGATCATGATGATTCACACATTGGAAACCTAACCGTCGCCAGAAGAAGAAGAGTCACGACTGCATGGAGAGTCAAATCGTTTCAGCAGTAACGCTCGATGGTCAGATCAACATATGGCTCGAGGTTGTTATTATTACATTCGATCTACTAAATCTTAGCAGATCCCTGTCATGACGTCAAAATGCAAGGGATATGATATATTCATTTATTGATTAGAATATGCTGAGTCATAGTCCCTTATGCCACATCATATTCAAAGGGGGAATTAAGGTCAGAATGCGATTAAGGTCAGTATGATTAGAAAGGCATTTAATGCGCTTAGACAGCTACATCATATTGGAGAGTGCCATGTCAGACCACTCGAGTGCTTCTCGGAGAAAGGAAGATATGCGACAGGACGTGCGCATTAAAGACCGTTGATTCCGATTATTATTGGCAGAGGAAATCCCAACCGTTGGATCTCACATTTCATTAATTCAGCAAAATTAGAGAAGTTGCTGAGCAGATTGGCTCTTTTGCGATTGCGAAGGGTAATTTTTTTTGGAGAAGTCTAATGTAGATTATGCTAAGGCATAAATTTGCATACTGGGATTTATGAAGACTATGCTAAGGCATAAATTTGCAAGAAAATACGAAAAGACTGGACATTCATTACATTATAAAATATCATCTACATTTAGAACAAGGGAGGCAAAGACCGGAGAGGATAGAAATCCCATCCTCTAAGGTTAGAGGGTCCCAGGGTAAGATTGGAGAACGTCCGCTCGAGCAACAAACTTAACTGCATTCCGTGAGGAAGAGGCAGGTTTGGGTACTCTTGCACACACCGCAGCACACCTCCAAAGATGAAAGCTGCCCAGTCCACCTCCGCTAGATCATCAACGGCCATCATCGCCTTCCACTTCTCTCTGCTAAAAGTCATACTTTCAGAGTCGTCCTCGACGAGCATGCCACTCACGATTTGGAAGATGACACGGTATGGTGTCTTAAAGACGTAAGCAGATGCCGAGGGAGAAAAATCATAGTGGGGAGAGGACCTCCATTTTCCCCATGAGGTCCACTCTGGAGCCGTCTCCTGAGAACGGTAGTCCATCACGGCTATTGGACCCCGAGGAAGATCAAAACCTGTTGCGAACACCTCAGGTGTCCACTTAACCAGTTGATTTTGGAAAACGCCATGGATAACGGCCCCATTCGGATCACACGTACCAAGGAAATGCAGTAGATGAGCATTTTGAAATGAATAAGGGGTAGTGGAGACGAACTTCTCGAGTCCGGTATGGCGAAGAGCAGCCATGACCGTCTCCGCCACATGGTAGTTGTTCTCATACTCTGAGTATAATCCTGATTCGCAAAGTATTTGGTTCCGATGAACGAAAACAGGAGGAACAAGATTCATGTTGAGGAGGGAATGGTCTTCTTGAATATTTAGTGAAGAGCACAGAAGCAAGAGCGAAAGAATATGTAGCGAATGAACTGCCAAGGTGTGTTATTTATAACCCTTGCAAGATATTTGGAATTCTTTTTAATAGAATTTGATGAGTCACGAATTGGAATTTCATAGGGTGTCTAATTGTAATAGATATTTGACTGCTACTTTTGGTCAAATTATCTCGAGTTACCTTTGAAATACAAAGAAAGAAAAAGAGCATTTATTGCGCGCAGATGCGGCAACAAATAAAGGAGAGACACGTCATTTAAGGACACGATTGTGGGAATGTCATTTTTCACACGACACATCAAATATGCGTAGCCGTCGATCTCTTTTGAGGAGATTCAACCCCATCCGTCCAATTCCTCAAGACTTCATTCGTCCCTCTCAAAATTCAAATCCCTAAAACCCAAAATCATTTCATCTTTTTCTCAAACCCTTTCGAAGAAACCTTACTCACTTTTAAAATTCCCAACCATGGCTTCAAACCCCAACTCTCCAAATACCCAAAATAAAGAACCCAAAAATACTTCCCATTATGAATCGCCTCATACCATTAATCCAGAAGATTTTACATCTTCATCTCCGTTACAACCACCCACCTTCATGTATCCGCCGATGCACCCGGTTTCACCAGTAAAATGAAGAAAGAAGATATCGACGAGTCTATTCCATACAGCAAACTTGTTGTTTTGGCCCGAAAAAATGAGTTATCAGGCCATACGAGGGAGCAGAGGCGTCTGGCACAAATTATGAAAGACAGAATCCTTTATATGCCTCTCGCCATCAAACACTTTCCTAAGAGGATTTTGGATCTACTTAACTCCGAATTATTGGTAAAATACCTTTCTGCTGAGCCTGATCGCTTTCACCCACACATGGTTTCAGAATTTTATGCTAGGGCAGTTATGAATGATGATCAGAAATCGTTCAAAACATGCGTATATGGAAATTTTGTGGAAGTTAGTGCTGATTTACTTTTGAGGACGTTTGGGCTTCAAAATTATGGGACAAAGATCTCTCAATACAAGGTCAATGATCTTGTTGAGATGGAGAAACGCTCGAATCTATTGTAGAAACCAGGGGAACTAAAAGACAAGAAAGGGCAGGTGATTACTTTTAACGTGGCTACACCGATTAACACTCTGTCTGATGAGTACAAGCTCCTTGCGGAAATAGTAATCAAGATGCTCCAATGTGACGCCGGTTCCTACTCAGAACTCTCTGCCAAGAAGTATGCCGTTATGATGGCATTGAACGACAATGTTAAAGGTAATTGGGCAGAATTCTTCTTTGAGCGATGGGCTGAACATGCTCGGAAGAATGACCATATGGCAGTAGATGGAACGTTCTCTTCGAACGTAAATTTTGGGCTAAAGATCAGCAAATATTTGGAAATGCTGTTCACCAATACATGAGTGGATCGTGGTGTAAGTCTACTTCCTACAGACTACATCCCAGCGACGAGGAAAGAGCTCAAACCTGTGAATACCAGGAATCCTCGTAAGTTGACAAGGAAATCTAATGTGGACAAGAACAAACCCACATCCCCTGAAGAGCCACATGCAGCCACTACGACAGTTCAAATATTACAGCCAGCTATTCCAATGTCTGCTGAAGAGATTGCTCTACTTCAGACGAATGCTGAGACAGAACACTGCTTCAAGAATCTTGAGGAGATTGAGAAATTGGGCAATCTATCTGATAGCTACTGCCAATAGAGCTGACACTGCCAAAACAGCAAGCACAGACATAGTCATGGAAGAAATCTCCACTTCCAAGAGTCAAGCTATCATCGTTCCCACTACTTTTTCCTTCTTTGCCACTCCGGTCAGCTCTCTCCAATTTCCAACATATCTGAACGAAGTAGTTCAAATGGTCGTTCAAAGTGCTGTATCCACCATATCTGAGAGAATGGTGATAGAAGCCACGGACATACGAAGAGAGATTGCGGTAGTCAAATCCAATGTCGATACCGTAACGGCCAGGGTGAATTCAATCGAGTCCGATGTTTCCTCTGTCAAGGCTTCTGTGCAGGAAGTAAAGGCAGACGTAGCAGAGCATAAGCAGCATGTAGAAAATAAAGTTAATTCATTTTCCTCCAGATTTTTGGATGCAATCAAAGAGGGGGAAGCAAGGAGGATTGCTGAGGTTGCTGAGAGGAAGAAAGCAAAAGAAGCTAGAGCTGCTGCCAAAAAAGAGAAGAGGAAAGCTCTTGAGGAGACAGAGTTGAAAATCAAGATGCTCGAAGAGGAAAATGAGAGATTAGCTAAGGATCTTGAGCTAGAAGCCGCTGAACGTGCTGCTGCTAGAGAGTTTTTGGACTCATTTGTGCAGATGGCATCAAGCAAATTCGACGAATTGGAGAAGCTGAAGAAGCCTGCCCCAGACTCCTGACTGCATCCCGTTCTGGTATTTTGGCCTGTCTCTGTCTATCATTTTCATTGTATCTGTAATGAACTTATCATATGAATGAAAATTGATCAGAGTGAGACAACCTCTCATTGTCAATCTCTGATTTTCACTGTGTGCCTTAGTTGAAATACACTATTTGTGTATTCAAATGCATGAATTTTTTTTGTGTGCTAAAACATTATAGCACAATATTTACTTATGTGATTAATCGAGAAATATTTCCCAGCATTTATTGAGAGGAATGATAAGTTCATTATTTCACTCACTTATCTATACTATTTTAATACTATTTTATGTAGTTTTATTGAGTTTATATATATATTTTATGCATGAATCAATATTAGGTGGTATTAGGCGTATTTTGGTATCTGTGCAGATTTTTAAGCCTAAACTCACAAGAAAACCGTTCCGAAAGCAGTGACGTGTAAGAGTAGCAGTGAAGAGTTTTTCCACAGGAGGAATTCAGGCTATTAGCGCATGGCAATGGATGATGCATTGAGTTAGCTCTCCAACGCAACTGGAATCGGGTCAATCGGAGTCCGGAGGAGGAAGTTATGGTTAAAACCATGAGACCGCGCAAAAGGGGTGAGAAGCTGCGTCGACAGACGCCAATCAGCATCGATCGACGCCGACCAGGAAGCCATGTCGATCGACGTGGATCAGCCACGATCGACGCGAGCGAGTCTGCTGGAGCGGAAATCTGATAAAAATCAGATTTATTCATATCTTTAGCCCTAGATTTGATATGATACACCTCCACCTCTATTTATAACCTTGTAAAATCGAATTTTAAGCATTCCTCATTCCAGATTTCAGATTTTAGAGATTCCAAGAGTTTTTAGGTTTATGTGTGAAGACATATTTTTGTGGGACGACATTCAGACCCAAGTTTTTATGCAATTCAGGTTTTATCTTTCTAT
>JAPKLW010000339.1:415244-465856 GCA_026898455.1 Plectranthus barbatus | reverse complement strand
AAAAACAAAAAAATGTGGGTTGTGAAGCACCGATAAGATGAATGAAAGATGGTGCTAGAAAAGGGAAAAAAATAGAAGAAGAAAGAAAAAAAAAGAAAAAGAAAAAGTGTGTAGAGAAATGAAAAGCCTTGGGGGTTTGTAGTGGTTCGAAATGAACAAGTTTGGGGGTTTTGGGAAATTGAGAAGTCTAGTCACTTTGGCCCAAAACCACCCACCTTTTAGTTGGCCACGTTACAACCCGTGAAAAGCCCTTTTTTTTCTAGAAACTAACTCGTTGTAGTATAGTGGTGAGAATAGATGCAAGCCTATGGAAATCAAGCTCGATATCTTGTGAATGTGTGAAATCTCATCAGCCCTAAACATGTGAGGGAGTGCTTTCGTTTCTTGTATCCATTTTGATGAGTGGTTCATGTCCTTAGCATTAACCTTGTTACAAAGTTAGGTGATGATCTCGTTTTACTTGAACATGCTAAGATAACTTTGATGAGCTATGAGGTGTTGCATGAGGTAGATTAATTACTCTACTTTGTTTTGATTGAGGACAATCAAAGGTTCAAGTTTGGGGGATTATGATACGTGTGTAAAATGACCTATATTTTGAGGTGTGTACATGCTTGTTTGTGGCTATTTTACTCCCGTATCATATGTTTTTGTCGTATTTTGGTTGTGTTTTCGTGTTTTGTGTGTTTGATGTGTGTAGGATAGGTTTTGGGCATAAACGAGCAATTTTGGTGGAGTTTTGGATGAAAATCGCACGTGTTTTGGAGTTTGGAGAGCTCGACCGGCCGAGCGGGTGCAGGACCGGCCGAGCGGAGCTTCAGAGGGCTCGACCGGCCGAGCGAGTGCAGGACCGGCCGAGCGGAGCTTCAGAGGGCTCGACCGGCCGAGCTGGTGCAGGACCGGCCGAGCGGGAGCGGACAGAGCCTTGGCTCGGTCGAGCCAAGCCTTGCTCGGCCGAGCCAAGTCAGTTTTTGGGAGATTCTGGCGGTTTTTTATGGCCCGGGCGAGCCAAATTCTGACCGGGCGATCCGAGGCCCTGATTGCTTGCCTATAAAAGAGGAAGAGGCGGTTATTTGAAGAACTTTTGTCATTTTTTCACATACGTTAGCTAGATTTTTCCCTAGATTCCATTTTTCCATTCCAATTCATCATAATCCTAGAGCATCTAGGAGATTAATTCATCTATACTTGGAGGAGATTGAAGATTAAAAGTGGTGGATCAAGACAACGAAATCCAATTTGGGGAAGATTTCCTATTTCTACTTTCAATTTGTAATGACGTACATTGAATTCAAAATTGTAATTGTACAATTGAAAGGTATGAAGTTCTAATTCTACTTGGATGTTGATTTGGATGAGGATGCATGAGATTTAGGTTTGATTATTGCTTGTTTACCTTCCTCTTTGTGATTGAAGCATACTAGAGCTTGTTCTTATTTGTTTAGATGTAGGTAGTCGCCAGTCTAGATGATAATTGACACAATCATTGCAGCCAATATGCAGATAGGCATGTCGTGAATAGTATGACTTCTTGTGTACCTTGATCCAATCCCTGTGCGGAGATAGGGCATAGGGCAATGATTTACGAGTTTTTAGGAGTGGTCTAGGGTCCGATAACGTGATGGTTTGAGGACGTTAGTATCATCTACGGTTGGTTCACCGTGACTGGGGATTGACTAGTGTAGGGTAAGAGTTCATCCAATTAGGAATTAAAATGTGTTTACATCTATGATTTACCTAAGTTGATTGCATCCAAGTTCATATCAACATCCTATCTTCCTATTTTGAGCATTTGTGTGTTTTGGTTTACCAAATTGTGTAAGGAATTGATTGAGTGAATGTCAATTGATTGTTTGATTCATGTTAGTCTTACATTGATAGCATAGGTTTACATTACTTGCCTAGTTGATAAAAAACTACTCAACGATTGATTTTGCCTAGCTATAAGATCTTTGCCGTAATATCCCGGTACTCTAGCAGGCGAAACGGAGAGGAACCTGGATTTGATATTTTATTCTTTGTGTGGTTGAGAGTTTAATTCCATTGAACTTTTTGCCGCATCACCACGGTAACAATGCTGACTCGCCCCTTTACTACCACGTTATTAGGAACGGGTTGCACCAAACTAACATGATCCACATATTTAAGGTTTTAGACATTCATTAATTAATTTGGCTTATGACAATCAGCCATAATTATTTAATCTCTTATTTCCTAAGTAATACCACTCACTCCTTTTCACTTATGCCTGAATTAAATAATTCAACCAGCAGGGTTTAGCATAATGAACCTTGTGAGCTCCTCAGGGAATGTCACCATCCTGAATTGGATATGCTTACTTAAACATCCAGCCTAAGCAGGCCACACACAAATTGCCAACACCCAAAATACGGGTATAAGAGTACATTTAAGACTCGCCACCATGGTAAATCAAAGTGTGGCCAATCTGTGTGTGCCCCTTATCCTTCAGTTAGGTTTAAGATCATAGGAAGTATGTTAGGGATCTGGCTCATTCATATGTCAATGAGAATGGCACATTTCACTGTTGATCCCATCAATACATAACCATGTACCGACACATCAAGTAGATAGGATAAGCCCACTTATGAACCGATGTGCCGCAGCTTAGACCGACAGCCTATCCAGGGACTGTCTCAGCCGTGATACTGTTTATATCTCGCTAGGTCAAACGACTCATATGATCCTCTTTGATCATATGGTCATCCCTATAGGCGAGATAATAGGCTATTATGGTTCGTTGTTTGTATGTTTCATCAGACAGCGAGCATTGTTGTAGCAACATATATGAAGGCCAGTGTACAAAACACTTAATCATATATGCTTTCAGTTTATAATCCCAACAATAAGTTGGAATCAAACTTCACTAGTTCTTCTAGAGTAGATCTCAAGTCTAGCTTGGGTTCATCACACACAAAATCATGCAAGCATGTAAACAACCTAATCAACTACGAAGCAATCACAACTAAGAACAAAATAGCATGAGAAATCGATAAGATGTGTTACCCATCGGCATCCACGATCAAACCGCTCTCCATCGCCTTATTGTACCTACAAAACAAACACAAACACACCACTTATTGAGCATATTCATTGCAACAAAAACTCATGTCCACCTAAATAAAGCCTCACTAGAAAACACTTCCACAATTAAATCTCAACAAAAATATAGCATTCAAAACAACAATTCTCATCCAAACCTCTTTCCACCAAACTTTCCACAATCCAAAAATCTATACAAATCAACATTGTTCCACAAGCACCACCAACATTCCACAACCATTCATCCACAAAATTGAAAGAATAGAACCATGGATCTAAACATCAACATTCATTCATCAAAAAGATAAACCAATCAATATCCATCCAAATCCAAAAATATATAGTATAATACAACCCAATCAAATTATCAAATGTAATCAATCCAAATCCATCAAACAACTAAAGTGCAAGGTAGAATAAGATGCAAGGTAGTAAGAGAGGAGAAGAGTAAACCAAAGCACCGACAACCGGCACATCCCGCCAAACTTAGTCAACTGAGACTAAGTTTGTCAAATAGGTGGACGGTACTCCATCATTCCACACAATCTTGTTATTTATCCTAACCAATAAGAAGTAAACAATCAACACCACCAAAAACAATACGTAAACCACGATCAAAGAAACAAGCAAATAAAACCATGGATGGGTTGCCCCCCACCAAGCGCTATGTTTAACGTCAAATAGCTCGACGCTCATACCTCATCACTTCAATGAAATTTCAAACACCGTAGTAGGCCCTTCACTCACATAATACCTTTTAACACGGTGGCCATTAACCTTAAAGCAAAGACTATTATCCCCCATCAATTCCAAAGTACCATTATCAAAACCTTGAGTAACCTTGAATGGCCCAGACCACCGAGACTGAAATTTCTTGGGCATCAACTTCAACCTAGAATTAAAAAGAAATGCCAAATCACCCGGGGCAAAAGTTTTGCCCCTAATATACGAATCATGAAATTTCTTGGTACATTCCCTATAAATCCTTCAATTCTCATAGGCTTCATTTCGAAACTCCTCCATTTCATTCAAATGCATCACCCTATCACCTTGAGCTTTCTTCCAATCAACATTGACCACCTTAAGAGCCCAATAAGCCTTATGCTCAAGTTCCACCGGTAAATGACATGACTTACCAGAGACTATTTGGTATGGAGACATCATAATTGGAGTCTTATAAGTCATCATATAAGCCCACAAGGTGCCTCATCAAGCCGTATGGCCCAATCCTTTCCTAGTACAACAATTTTCTCCAAAATTGCTTTAATCTCCCTATTTGCAAGCTTCTATTGACCGTTCGCTTGAGGGTGATATGCCGATGTAATCTAATGTTTAAAACTATACCGGGACAACAAATTCTCTAAGTTACAGAAATAGCTTCCCCCATCACTCACCAAAGCCCTAGGAATACCAAACCTTGTCATAATACCTTGGAAAAATTTCAAAACCACTTTAGCATCATTAGTGATAGTAGGCCAAGCCTCAACCCAACGTGAAACATTATTAATTTCAAGTAAAATGTAATGAAACCCAAATGATGAAGGGAAATGTCCCATAAAATCAATGCCCCATACATCCAAAAGATCTAATTCAATGAACATTTTATAAGGTATTTCATCTCTATGAGTTATAGACCCCGTCTTTTGACACCGATCACGAGCTTTCACAAAATTCATGCAATCACGATAAATATATTGCCAATAAAATCCACTAGAGAGTACCTTCATAGCCGTACAGTTGGCAACGAAATGGCCCCCACTTACCAATGCATGACATTCATGAATAATCTTCCTCCATTCACCTTGATGAACACATCTTCAAATGATTTCATTTGCACATCGACGAAACAAAAATGGCTCCTCCCAATAATAAAATCTCACATCCTTAAGGAATTTCTTCCTTTGACGTGGTTTCAAATCGGGAGGTAATACCCCTGCTACAAGGAAATTAGAAAAATCAGCATACCAAGGGATATTATAAGCCACATACATAATATACTCATCTGGGAATTGTTTATTTATGCAGCCTTCACGCTCATCTCCCTCAACCGGGTCCTCCAACTTAGACAAATGGTCTGCAATCACATTTTCACACCCTTTCCTATCTCTCACTTCCATGTCAAATTCTTGAAGCAATAAAATCCATCTAATAAGTCTAGGCTTAGCATCCGGCTTCTTAAACAAATATCTAATAGCGGCATGATCTATATAAACAATTGACTTAGCCCCTACTAAATAAGCACAAAACTTATCATAAGCATAAACCACCGCCAAATATTCTTTCTCGGTTACCGTGTAATTACATTGAGTCGGATTTAAAGTCTTACTTGCATAAGCTATGACTCTAAACACATTCTCTCTTATTTTCCCCAAAGCAACCCCAATAGCAACATCACTAGCATCACTCATCAAAACAAACTCATCATCCCACTTGGGAGTTATAAGCACGGGAGTGGTGACAAGAGCTCTCTTCAAGGTCTCAAAAGCCAAAACACAAGACTCATAAAACACAAAAGGCACATCCTTCTCAAGAAAACTATACATAGGCTTAGTAATTTTTTAAAAATCTTTAATGAACCGCCTATAGAAGCCGGCATGCCCCAAAAAACTCCTTACACCTGTAACCGACTTAGGTATAGGAAATTGTTCAATAGCTACAATCCATCAACCGAGATCTTATGACCTAGCACAATACCTTCTCTAACCATAAAATGGCACTTTTCCCAATTAAGCACTAGGTTCGTCTCCTCACATCTAGCAAGTACAATCTTCAAATTTTTTAAGCACTCATCAAAAGAAATACCAAAACTGAAAAGTCATCCATAAATACCTCCATTATCTCTTTGATGAGGCCATGAAAGATCGTCATCATACACCATTGGAAAGTTGCAGGTACATTACACAACCCTAATAGCATCCTCTGGTAGGCAAAAATTCCATAAGGGCAAGTGAATATCGTCTTGTGTTGGTCCTCCAGTGCCACCATAATTTGGTTGTATCCCGAATATCCATCCAAGAAGTAATAGTACGAGTGCCCTGCAAGACGATCAAGCATTTGGTCAATGAAAGGTAATGGAAAATGATCTTTTCGAGTGGCTAAATCCAAAGCTTGGTAATCAATACAAAACTGCCACCCCTTTGTTGGTCTCTCTGTCACTTCCTCTCCATTCTCCTTCACGACCTTCTCATATCCTCCTTTCTTTGGCACCATATGAGTTTGACTAACCCATTTGCTATCACTAGGTTTATAGATGATGTTGTTATCCAACAACTTCAATACCTCCTTCTTAACCAATTCTTGCATCATAGGAATCAATCTTTTTTCAGGTTGCCTTTTAGGTTTGAAATTTTCTTCAAGAAGTATCTTGTGCATGCAAATAGCCGGGCTGATTCCCTTGATGGTAGAAATTTGCCACCCAATTGCCAATTTATACATCCTTAGCACGCGTAGCAACTTCTCAACCTCAATCTCCGGAAGACCGGTATCACCAGAAACGTCTCTTTCTCCCCCAAGAATGCATATCTAAGATGATCCGACAATTTCTTCTACTCCACATCCGGAGCCTCACTCCTCATTTTTTCCTTCTTTTTCTTGGCCTTCATTTCTTCTTCCTTTGTTCTCAACTCAAGATATGGAACATTTTCAACCATGTACTCGGATGGAAAATTATCCAATACTCTTGCACACTCCAACAATTCTTCCTTTACATCATCTTCTTTCCCTATAACATCCTCCGTATAATATGATTCTGGGAGAACTTCTTCTAACGGTTCTCTCCGTCTCCCCCCTATTTACCTTGTAGCTTGAGCCAATTGCACCATGTTACAACTCTCCTCATTCTCATCTTCACTGCTTCTCTTCATAGCTTCTGGAAAGGAAAAGGTAATTTCCTTCCATCAAATTGGAAAGTCAATTCTTCGTTTCTCATGTCAAACAAGGCACCTCTGGTAGATAAGAATGGCCTCCCAAAAATTAACGGCACATCCCCATCATCATCCATGTCAAGGACCACAAAATCCGCTGGAAAAATGAAGTCGCAAACTTTCACCAAAACATCCTCAATGATCCCTTTAGGATAGGACAATGACCGATCCGCCATTTGGAGTGTTATGGTAGTCGACTTTATTTTCCCAATTTCTAATTTTATAAACAACGACAAGGGCATTAGATTAATGCTAGCTCCCGAATCACATAAAGCCCGAGTCACCTCCATACCCCTAATAACACAAGAAATAGTGAAACTTCCCGGATCTTACCTCTTGAAAGGCATTTTCTATTGGATTACGGCACTACATTCCTCAAAGAGATTAATCGTTTCGTATTCCCCTACTCCATATTTACTCCTTCGAGTAAAAATCTCCTTTAGCATCTTCATGTACCCCGGCATCTCTTGTACAACTTCTAATAGAGGCAGGCTGATTTGAATCTTACTCATGTGTTCAAGAAACCGAGTGAATTTCTTATTCTTCTGACTCTTCTCAAATTGTTGTAGAAAAGGCATAGAGGCTCCCGAAGTAGTCTCCTTAGGCTTTTCTTTTACCAATTTCGACTCCTTTTCCTCACTTGGAATGAACTCTCTCTCTTCCCAAAATGTGACTTTCTTCCTTGTTCAACTAGCTCCATCCTCCTTGTCGCCATCTCGAGTATCCATTTTTGGTTCATCATAAGAGTAACCACTCCGAGTCATAATAGCCTTACAAGTTTCCCCCAATGCAAATCTCACCTCTGAATCACTTAAATGTTGTGCAATGTTGGATATTTGAGACTTGATGTCCTCAAACATCCCTTCATACTTTTCAAATTTCCATTCAACTTCATCACTCAATTCTTTTACCATATCCTTTTTTCAAATAATAAATTACTTTGCTTTCCCCCATAATGTTGTGAAGGAAAAGATGATCCTTGCCATGTTCTATAAGGATACACCTCTCTATATGGCTCAATCATGTCTTTGAGGATTTCTCTACGGTTGATCCATAGCAAAAACATCCTATCCAAAATTGTATTCCTCTCTCTCATTAATAAGAGATAATTTCACCAACTTCTCTTGCATCAATGCCATTTGAACCTTCAAATTCTCCATCTAATTGACCTCTCTACTTTTCTTCACCGGTCGATACTCTTTTCTTTCTTTAGGTCAATGGTAGCTATTCTCGGCTATCCTCTCAATCGTTCTCCAAGCCCCATCCTCCTCTTGGTTAAGGACAACACCTCCCGACGAAGCATCCATCATAACATTGGTCTCATTATTGAGACCCCCGTGGAATTGTCATATTTGTTAGCTCCTTGACAAGCCATGCCGCGGACACCTCTGGATCAAGTCATGAAAATGATCCAATGCCTCATATAGTGGCTCATCATATTGCCCAAATGAAGTGATGTCGGCCCTCCGCTTCAAGGTATGACTAGGAGGAAAGAACTTGAAAAGAAATTTTTCACACAGCTCATCCCATGAAGTTATGATCTCCTTATCCAATCCTTCAAACCAATGCATCACCCCGTCTCTAAGCGAGAATGAGAAAGTTTCATTCGAATGTGATCTTGAGGCACTTGGTTTATCTTGATTGTGTCGGTAATCTCCAAAAACTGGGAGATATGGGCATTGGGGTATTCCGTCGGATGGACACCATATTGATTGTTTTGGATCATTTGCACTAGTTATGGCTTTATCTCGAATTGTGTTGCGTTGACCCCCAGCCGGAATCCTCCCGTAGCATAATCTCCTTGAGGTCGGAAAAGACTTTGCAAATGCCTCTTTGGCTCATTTCTCTCATTAAATGTTGTCTTCATTTCTTCAAGTTGTCTATGAAATTCATCCATTCTTTCCATTTCTTCTCTTTGATTCTCCATATCGATTTCAACTCCTTCAACTCTTTGTCTCCGCTTTTATTTTTCCGACTCACGAGCTTTGGACCTCGTAATCATACACCACCTACAAAAGTTCAATAGTTCCAATCAACCAACCAACAAAAAAAATTCAATCAAACAAATAAACAAACACTTAGACTATGAGAAATACACTTTCTTAAATATCTAACAACCTACTCAATTGAAGTCCACGACAATGACGTCAAAACTTGATGCACACTAAAATCAACTAACAAAAGCTAATTGTATTCTAGTGTGAATGCAAGATAATATCAATCCAAGTTCTTCTACCCTTCGCCCGTTAGAATACTCGATACTTATGTATTGCATTTGATAAGTTCATTATTTTACTCACTTATCTATATTATTTTCTATTATTTAATATAATTTTCTTACTTTTATATATATATTTCATGCATGAGTCTATACTATGTGGTGTTACACTTGTCATGGTGTGTTTTTACAAGTTTTAGGCTTAAATTCTCTGGAAAACCGTTCCAAAAGCAGTGATGTCCGAGAGTAGCAGTGATGGGTTCTTCCACACAATGAATTCGGGCTATTGGCGCATGAAAATGGATAGATCTTCGATTTATCGTTCCAATGCAATTGGAATCGGGTCAATCGGAGTTCAGGAGTAAAAGTTATGGCCAAAACCGTGAGACCACGCAGACGGGTCGACGTGAAGACACGCGCATCGATCGACGCCGAGCCACGTCGATCGAAGTGCGGGAAAATCTGGAGAAATTTGATTAAATTCGAATCAAATCGGATTTCCAGCCCTAGACTTGATAGGATACACACCCACTCCTATGAATAGTCTTTAATTTCGAGTTTTATTCATCCTTTACAACTTTGAAACGTTCAACATCCTTTATTTTCCAGCACGAACCTTTATTTTCTTGTAAGTTATTTTTATGCACTTTAATAATATGTTTTATTTTGGTTTCCTATCTGCGATGTGTGCCTAGAAACCCTAGCGGGTTCCAGGGCAACGAATATCAATCAAATGCATGTTTAATTAATTAACATTGAATTGCTTGGTTTTGAATTCATGTTTGAATTATTAGGATTTAGAATTAATCAGATCGAAAGATAGAATTCATTCTAGGTTTATAGTTGTTGATTGAAGGACTGAAAAGAAAAAATGAATAACAGGAAAAGGAATTCGAATATAATTAACAATCTGTCCTCGGGGAAGATAGTAACTGTAGGGTTAATCTGTGGATTTATCAAAGGTTGATTAGTATTGTGTTATTAAGGTCGACAAAGCATATACATTCACATGCTAATAACCTAGGCTATAATTGTCTGACCAAGAAGTTATAGTATATTATGATTTTCCACCAATGCAAGTTAATTAATTGATATGTATTTTGATTGATAGTTCGCCCTAGAGTCTATGTCCCTTTCAATTTGATTTACTAAAACTCTTTAATTTTTCGCATTGCTATCTTTACTTTTTAAACTCAAAACCCTGATTTTCTGTTTACTCAAACAATAGATTCTACGAACATGACTAGTACATGAAATAATTTCGTTACACAATTCCTCTGGGTTCGACAACCTTAGGGTACTCTTATAAATATATTTGTCACCATGTCTGCAATCAACCCTAATGGGCTCATGCAGATTGTGGGCCAGACCAGGGATCAAATGCAAATAATAAAGTGGGTCCTCCTTATTAATTAATTCCATGTCCAACCTAAAACATAATTAATTAATAAAATATTGTTTTACCTACACCACGGACACAATGCTGACTCACCCCTTTATTACCACGTTACTTTGAACGGGTTGCATTAAACTTGAATGATCCATATATTTAAGGTTCCAGATATTCATTAATTAATTTGACTTTTGACAATCAGTCACAACTAATTAATCTCTTATTTCTTGAGTAGTACCGCTCACTCCTTTTCCCTTATGCTTGAAGTAAATAATTCAACCTTCAAGGTTTAGCATAATGAACCTTGTGAGCTCTTCAGGGAATGTCCCCATCCTAAAGCGGATATGATTACCTATATGTCCAGCCTAAGTAGGCCACACACAAATTGTCACACCCATGATGCAGGTATAAGAGTACATGAAAGACTTGCCACCATATCAAGTCAAAGTGAGGTAAACTAATGTATGCTCCTTAGCCTTCCATTAGGTTTAAGATCATAACAAGCATTTAGAGATCTGGCTCATTCATATGTAAATTAGAATGACACAACTCACTGTTGATCCCATCAATACGTATAGATGTACTGACACATCAAGTGGCCAGGATAAGCTTACTTATTAATTGATGTGTCACAGCCTAAACCGACAGCCTATCTAGGGACTATCTTAATCATGATGATGTTTATATCTCGCTAGGTCAAACGATTCATATGATCCTCTGTGATCTCCTACACACCATATGATCATCTCAATAGGCAAAATAATAGGATATTATAATTCGTATTGAATGTTTGTTATGTCACATAGTGACTATGTTGATGTAACACATTTATGAAAACCATTGTGTCAAACGAACTCACTTAATTATAAATGTTTTTAGTATATAATCCCAATAGTTACTCAGGCTCTCCACCATGGAAAGTCAAAGCAACAGTCAGCCCGTGCATACCCCTGAACCTTTGTTAGGGTTTTGATTCAATTAAGAGATGAGATCTTGTATTCTTTGAAGCAGACAGAGGAATACATCTCACTGTGGCTCAATCAATACGCAACCGCACGTACCAGCATATCAAGTGATCAAGACAGATCAATTCTTTCCAACTATGCTGCAGCCTACACTGATAGACTTATCCTCAAGCTTTCTCAACTGTGATCATTATATTTATATCTTACTAGGTCAAGTGATCATACTGTCTTTTGCGATCAACAACATGTCGTATGATCGTCCTTATCATTTAGCTAAGAGGATACCGTTGTTTCTCGCATGTAGGTTTGTTTAATAGATAGGAAATAAAGATGAATGTATACACATTGTAATAAATGCTTTCAGTATACAAAACCCAACAAGTCTACCTTCCACAGCACTTTGTACGGTGCTGCAGCACAAAAAAATAAGACTTGACCGAACATCCAATTGGTCGGTTCAATTTTGTCTTAAATAGCTACAATTCAAGTCTTTGGAAGTCGCGCCTATTGATAAAGGAGATGGCACACAAAGAGAAGGTTACCAACCTTACCAATCTTCTGAGTTGCATACTAGTATTCACAAGCTTTCAAGCTCTCGTAACTCTCCATATTCTTAAACAAGAGACTCTTAGCATCCATGCTAAAGTTACCCATCAGAATTCTTACTGTGTAAGTGAGAATCTGAGGCGAGTTTCTCAACCCCTTGAGAAACTCAGGTTTTACTTTTAGAACTAACCATCTTCGACATTCTGGGGAGAACTCAATCATCCAACCCTTCTAGGTGGTAGCTCAGTGACATGCTCACACATCTAGCTGAGCAAACAAGTGCAAGGTGGACTAGATGAGTGAGCATACAACTGGTTGATAGAAGAGACACCCACATTTGTGACAAATCAGCCTGCATCATTCTTGTAAGATTGTTTTGGTGAATATCTAACCTCTTGTAGCACAAGAGTCGGCGTAGGTGTTAGGAATATTGTTAGACCCCTCTATTGTAAACCAATTCATTATCATAGTTTGATATGTTTTGGTGGATCAAAGCTATAGCAACTCCGTATCGAGTCAATTGTAAAAAGTCATGTATAGGAAGTCATACTCGAGTTGTAATAGATTAAGAAATAGAGAGAATCTGGTTTGCTGAAGGAGTCAGCAAACTTACCTAATTGCTGAAGATTGCTAAAGAGAATAAAGGCTAGCGACACGAAGGAAGCGACAAGAATGCTGAAGAAGGAACTCCAGCAAACTACGGAGACATCCGACGCACATCAGTAGCCATCAGACGACAATTAGCAATCAAGAGAGAAGTTACAAAGCCGAATATCAGATGGATTACAAATTACAAGAAGAACCAACCAATCAAGAGGATGGAACAACCATCATGAAAAAAAAAGGGTTCAGACCTACAAAGGATCCGTTCTAACAAGAGTCAGCTAAAGACAGATGCTACGCCTATCAGAGACGAGGAGACTTGAAGAGTCTCTGTCCACCACAGAAAAAGGAAGCATGCAGATAGGCAAACATTCACTTTGAGTCTAACGGATAAGATTCAAACAACCATTTGAATCTTCACCTATAAATAGGTGCCATCTTTATTTGATTCAAAGGTTCGCGATTTCATACATACAAGAGATAACAAAAGAGATCAAACTCAGTCTCTCTATCACGCGAACACAATCGAGCTAAGTTCTTAATTGAAGCTTTTTGCAAGCTTTCATAATAGAAGCTCGAAGACCTGAGAAGTTTATCTTCATAAGGGTATATTGGGATTCCTTCTATTCTAGAAAGAATCTAACAATCACTATTGCGGTGCAAGAGTAATTCATACGGGCAACACCAATACAAGAATAGGTTCTGGGAAAAACTATAAAACTCCCAGCAGTCGACGTCCGAGGAGAAGGGAGGTTTGTCCTCACTCTAAGGAGTGACACCGGTTGAAGATTGGAGATTGAGGTTCTTGAAGGTGCACGCTGACCAGACGGAGGAGCTGCTCAACTTTAGATATCAGGTCTGACCTTGTGCTCATTCTTCTAGTGAAATTTTCAGTCAAAGAACTGAAGAGTGGACGTAGAACAATTGTTCGAACCACTATAAAAACCCTGTGTCATTTACTGTTTTATTACGTTGTTTGTTTGTTGTTAGATTATTTGAAACTCAACACACCAAGTGTTGAAGTATAAACTGCAATCAATCTAACGAATACACGAGCTAAAACTTTTAGATAAACAATTGCTAAGTCGAGACCTTAACAAGACACGTGCAAGATAAATTTAATACTTCTGCTGCATATAAAATAACTTTGATTGGGGACCAACAAGTGGTATCAGAGCGGTTGGTCTTTACAGACTAGCTGCTTCTCAGTCGCCAAGAACCAGATCCAGATTTTCCTTGCATATCTGTGTTTCTTTGTTTAGCTCAGGTTCAAGAAAATGACGCACAACGCAAAGCTTCCCAAGTTCACTCCAGACTCCTATTCTACCTGGAAAAAGAGGTCGATGATCACACTGATGAATGTGCATCCAGAGATGAAACGAGTGATTGAAGTTGGACCCATCAAGATCCAGAAGGTGAAGACAATGGTCGGAGAGGACGTAGAAGGACCAGACGTAATGGTGGATAAGCTGCTTGAAGAATGGACTCAAGAAGAACGAGCCCGTGATCAACTAAATTACGTCGCCATGGATCTAATATTAGGTGCCTTGTCACCTACTCTGATGGCTGAAGTGTTGGAGTACGATAGTGCTAAAGAAATGTGGGATTTTCTTAGCATTTTGGACAAAGAATCGGATCTAATGAAGAGAAACAAGCTACAACAATTGGTAGATAGGTATGAATCTTTCTATTTGATTCCAGGTGAAACTATCAAGAACATGGAGGCAAGATTCAACAATATTGTAGCTGAGTTAAAGAAGTTAGGAAGAACGTACGAACTTCCTGATATGAATTCAAAGATTCTCTTAAGACTACCTAAGGAGGATTGGTTCGTCAAAGAAACCAGTCTAAAAGATAAGGATCTATCGAAGATTAGCACCAAATAAGTGTTTGCTCAACTGGAAGCTCATGAATGGGATATCGCCCTGATCAACAAGAATGAGGTTGTTAGTGTTGCAGCAACATTGAAGAAACGATGGAAGGTGCGGCATTCTTTGTGAAGAAAGATGGACAAAAGTGGAAAACAAAGAAACCATTCCACTCAGATCGACCTGCTCAGTCCAGTTAAACAAAGGAGATTCCTTCCATCAGCAGATCTCACTTCAAATAAGATGAATGCTCCGTGAGCGAGCTGGAGGAACAATTGAAGAGACTTCAAAGGCTGTTGCTGAAAGCAAAAGGGAAGAAGGAAGATCTCCAGTAGACTCAACCAAAAGACAACAAGAATAGCAAGAGAGCACCAAGAACATGCTACGAGTGCAATTCTCCAGATCACCTGAAGTTCGAATGCCCAAAGGTAGATCCAGAAGAAAAGGAACGACTGAAGAAGCTGTCCGAAAGATGCGCATCGAAGGGGGTCACCAAAGCGTTGCTGACAAGGACAGAACTAGGAGACATCCCAGATTATAACGACGAAAACTACTCATCAGAAGATGAAGAGGATGTTCTAATGGTGTTCATGACAGATATTAATGAAGAACAGACAGGAGAATCAGCTCTAGCTGCCACAGGAAACCAGGTAACAAACACTACTCTGTCTATTGCTTCAATTTCTGAGAATATGCATGACACTGTTGATTCGTGTTACTCAGAATCAGATGAAATAACTGTGGAATATTTGCTAAAAGAGTGTTCAAAAGTTCATGCATTAAAGGATATTCTAGTAAAAGAAAACTCCTGTCTGAAGTCTAAGATTTTAAATTTGACCAGTGAGATTGAAAAATCTAGGTCAACAGACGAGGAACTTTTAAAGCTAAAAACCAAATTCTTCTCCTTGAAAGATAAATATAACAGTTTGAGACATGAGAATGAAATTTTGAAAAGCAACCACTCAGTGCCAAATGTATGTCACTAAAAATTTTCAAAAAGTACGAGAGATTTAGATGATATTTTAAGTGTCCAACGAAGTTCAAAGAACTTTGCTGGAATAGGTTATGATAGTTAAAAGTCTTGTGTCGCTGAATCAAGCAAGTCAAAGAAAATTATTTTTGTCCTAGCTACTAGGAAGATTCAGCAGACAGCTAGGAAAGACAAGAGGGATAATCTCAAGTCAATAGATCAGCAGATATGCAGGCTGACCAATATCCCTCAGCTGACTACTCAGCAAAGATTGAACTATCGATCTGCTGAGAAAAGGCCAGCAAAGTCAGTGTACGCAACCCAGCAGACTGGTTCATCTGCTAGGACGGTTCATACAAATCCTAGCAAGGGCAAGCAATCTACTAAGGTTGCAAGGAAGACAACATACACTCCAAGTAGAAGGAACAACTACTTGAGGCTAGATTCTACATTAAAACACTTTCAAAAGATAGTGACGGCTCGACACACTACTTCACATCCCTATGTTGATTATCGAAACTATGCCAACAAGAACGGAAGGGAAGTGATACTTGATGATAAAAGAAGCATCAAAATCACAAAAGTCTGGATTCCCAAAGGAATAATCCAGAAAACTAATCCTGTAGGACCCGTAATTGATCAGGTACCAAAACTATAACTTCTTTGTTTTGCAGGAACAGGGTCTAAGAAGAAGAATTTCAAGAAAACTCTAAGAATGGATCCTAGACAGTGGATACTCAGGACACATGACAGGAGATGAAGAAATCTTCACAGAACTTCACAAGTTTCGAGGAGCTTCAGTCTCATTTGGTGACAATTCCAAGGCCAGAGTAATCGAAAGAGGGTGCATCGAGCAAAATGGAATACGAATAATCAACATTGCCCTCGTCGATAGTCTCAAGCACAATCTACTGAGCATTAGCCAGCTAAGTGAAAATGGATATATCGTTTCTTTCTTTGACACATGTTGTGAAGTTGCGGATAGGACCACCGGTGAAGTAAAGCTTAGAGGAATCAGAAAAGAAGGATTTTACATTGCTGATTGGGAAAGTGGTCGACAAGCATCGTGCTTCATAGCATTCAACAAGGAAGAAACAAATTGGCTATGGCACAAAAGGCTAACGCATCTCAACTTTAAAACCATCAATTATATTGTCAGAAATAACATTTTTGCAGGTTTACCACAAGAAATCTTCAAGAAGAAAGGAGTATGCAGGGCCTGTCAACAAGGAAAGAAAGTCAAAGCGTCCTTCAATTCAAATCCAGAGAAGGCCACTTCAAACAGAATCCTTGAGCTACTGCACATGGATTTATTCGGCTCTGTGATGAATGCCTGCTACACGCAGAATCGAAGCAGATTGAATCTTCGCTTCAACAAGACTCCCTATGAAGTATATCATGGTCGTAAGCCTTCTTTAGCTCATCTTCGTATTTTTGGTTCATCATGCTATATCCATAATAATGGGAAATCGAAATTAAGTACTTTTTCTCCCAAGGCCGATGAAGGAGTGTTCCTAGGATATGGACATCCATCTCACAAGGGATATAGAGTGCTTAATAAGACAACCAAACTTGTGGAAATAATATGCAATGTTATTTTTTATAAAGATACTTTAGTGCGTAGGACCATAAGAAGTCAAAGAGTAGAGTTTCATGAAACCAATGATGTGAATGGACCTTCGGGCTCGAATACTTCCAAAGCTGAACCGAATGATCCGACTAGGTTAATGAATGAATCATCATCTCTATTGGAGACCTTGACTGATCAATCGACAGTCAAGAGGGCCTGTGATGCAATCGGTAATGCTGAGGCCACCATACAATCTCTCGAAGAGCTTACAGATCAACAGGGAACTAAAAGAGATGCAGACGATCAACAATCTGAAGGTTCCCAGAATGGCAAGAGATCTACTGAATTCAACTTTGCAGAAGACATCCAGGAGCAGACTGCTGCAAACAGGAGTACTACACCAGTGATACAAAATCCAGCAGACAAAATGCCAGAAGACAATCTTTCAGCAGAAGTCGACTTAACAAGAGTAGCAGACAGTTTGGAAACTCTACAGCTTGTTGATGTACCAGTTTTAGAAGAACCCATCGGACCATCCAGCAGTCAAGTCATTCCTGTATAAGAACTACAAAGACCCAAATGGCTGCTCATAGATCATCCTACTCAAGCGATTCTAGGAGATATTGCTGATCCAATCCAAACCAGACATAGTGCAATGCTTGTCTGCTTCATATCACAAGAAGAGCCTACCAAAGTAACAGACACGCTCAAATCAGCCGACTGGATCAACGCAATGCAAAAGGAACTATCATAGTTGACAAGGAATCATGTATGGGATCTCGTCGATCGTCCAACACATCAATCAGTAATAGGAACTAAATGGGTATTCAAGAATAAGCGAGACGAAAATGGACTCGTTGTTCGCAACAAGGCCAGATTAGGTTCTAAAAGTTATGCGCAGGTTCTAAAGGTTATGCGCAGTGCACGATTAGGTTCGAAAATGGACTCATCAGGACTAAACTCTTATCTTCCAACAACAGTCTTGACAAAGTCATCCAAAGATTTAGGAAGAGAGTTCAGGATGTTATTTGTTGCTTCCAAAGCATCAATACATCGACCTCTCTATTTGTATTTGTGCATGATGTTAGTCATGATCATAACATGCAGAGTCATCGAGCTACCCTCAGTCATTTTCTTGCAAACAAGATCCTGCACAAGATAATAACTGATAGTTCATTCCACCTCTCCATATACGGCTACAAGATCTCTCCAAATCTCAACAATATACAAAAACTTCTATACTTGAGTTTCAACTCACTAAATAGAGCATTCATGTTGATAACGTAAGCAAAATCATCAAAAGCCATCTGTCGTAGAATTCTTGTTCAAGCTCAGATACCTCCTCATACCGAGGAACCAATAGATCCATAGAAAGTATATACGCATGATTCTCAAACCAGATAATATACTCGAAGTAATATCTCCACTTAGGAAAGCTTGGACCATTTAATAGTTCAGTGATAAGAGATTAACAATGTGGGATATAGACAAATCTGAAAACAATAAACTAAAGCATAAATTTAAACATAATTGAAAACTGTTATAACAAATAAATATAGCAACCTTATTATGAATCAATATGATTGTTTCCTCCAATAGCCCAAGTAACTTTATTGCAAGCCACACATGTAGACGTTTACAACAAAATACCTGACCAGACTGCATCTTTCAATTACAGTCTGTTAAATCCAATCCATGTCAGTTTCCTTAGACAAACGAAATTAATAATTGGAGACAAACGAAGACTATGTTATCCTACTAAGCAGGGACATCACAAATAAGTTATACTCTAGATAACATCTAAGCTAGCATACCACAAAACCAACATTTCCAAATAAAAATCAATTTGCCAAACACACCAGGTCCATGACGCATGATCTTTTATAATAAGGCCGTCTCATTTAATTCAATCCTAGCGAACTAGTAAAAGATCAAATACGCAAGCTACACATGTAGACTTTTACGCATGAGCTCCCACTTCTTACATGAATTAAATATTAAGAGACCTCATCTATTAGGACTTTTGAATAATAAAATAAGCAAGCTACACATGTAGACATTTACTCATTCGATTATCCACCTCTAACAAGAGATTGCTTTGTGGAGGTCTTTATATAATTAAAAAAGCTTAGAAATTTTATTAATAAGGTTCAATCAGGCATAGATTAGTTCATGTTGCTATAAATTATGACATTGCAAAAATTCTATCGTGCCACGCATGAATACTGAATTTATAGCCATAGTTTAATTACATGAAATAAATCACATAAGCATGCTTCGAAAGCAGTAAACGTGCTTCTTATTATCTACAACATGCTTAGATGTTGCGCAATTAATAAATCACATACATCATGTGATAACAGATAATAAAAAAATAGCATATTTATTCCTGAGTCAATCCACTCAACCCTTTTCATTTATACTTGAACTTAATCAGCCTGCAAGACTTTTGCATATTGAACCTTTTGAGTTGCACAGGATTATCACCATCCTATACTGGATATGGTTACCTAGTTCCCGTTATACACAAACTGCTACCACCAAAGATACAGATATACGAGTGCAACAAAGACTCTCCTCCATAGTATCTTAAAGTGACACACAAATTCGTGTATACCTCTGTACCATCATTAGGCTTAGGATTCCATCAAGCTATCAAGATCAAGATTCATTTAATGCCTCATACGAATCGATCTTAACTTAGAACCTATCAATGCGGTACCAGTATACCAAGCAACTAATATAAGCCACTTATTACCGCGTATGTTGCAGCTTATACCGACAGTCTATCCTAGGACTGTGTCAGTTGTGATAACCATTTATATCTCACTTGGTCAAGCAATCCATACTGTCTTTTGTGACCGTATGATCTCCCTATCAACGAGATAAGAGGATAAGAGTGTTTGCGATGCATGTTTGTTAATTCAGACAAGAGATTAACATACAATATTAATGATTCCCAGTATATTAACCAAAAACCTTGTACATAATATATCAATCATAATGCTTTCAGTAACCATCAGAGTCAGTTAGGTTCACTACTTTTAAGACTTCTGTTGTACATACATGATAAATTTGGGACCAACATTTCCACTTCTTAGGTTTTAGGACAATTCCATATGCACTATAATACCTGAAGGATTGAACTTCAAAGGTGTTGTATTTCCATCTTGTATCAGGTTCTTTTATACGTCACATCCTCTAAGTTCCTGGGCTATGATTGTAACCATACTAGCGAGGGTCGTATCACCTACACATCAAATTCAATTTTTTCTCTCTTGCAATCACAACCTCATATATTTATCATTGCTCTCCGATTTATAATTAATATCAAGCAAAATATATTTATATTAATTTTAACTTTTTCTATCATTCGTACATTAATACTCAAAATGGTCAAAATAATATACTACTTTTATCTTTCAAACCATTTAAACCGACTGAACTAAACCATTTTAATATAGTTTGGCTAGTCTAGTTTGGAGGTTGGTTTTGTTTGTGAAAATTTCAAGCTGTAACTATTGGTTTGACCAGTATTTTGCCCTTCACACCGGCCAAACTAAACCATGCACACTCCTAATGTGGACAAAGTAATAAAATGATCAAGAAATTCGATGACTACAAAGATCACGGTTTTCTTAAACCAAATTCATCTGAGTGATTGGTTCTCAGGACACAACGGATCGATCGATATATTTCTGGCAAAGTAAAGTGATACTTGAGCTTAATCAAAGAGAGCACAAACTAACAAGTTTAACTCAAGGAAAGAACAAGAGCTAAAGAAGATAATAAACTCAAAGGCTCGTTCAAACAAAGAACATAAACTAAAGAACTAGCTCGAGAAAAAGGAGCTAGAGGTAAGAGGTAATAATAATGATTTCGTGTGTCTTGAAATGAAATGAGAGCACTCTTTTTATAGGCTTCATT
The DNA here is from genome assembly GCA_026898455.1 of Plectranthus barbatus. Classification (NCBI taxonomy): domain Eukaryota; kingdom Viridiplantae; phylum Streptophyta; class Magnoliopsida; order Lamiales; family Lamiaceae; genus Plectranthus; species Plectranthus barbatus. Next base: position 444,813 of record JAPKLW010000339.1, on the reverse strand, counting down.
TCAAGTGTGAGCACACTCAAAATACATCTAAGGCGGCTTCCTGCATAATATGTCCAACTCATCACCCAATGCCAAGTAACCTCGTGACTCAGCAACATCACCATCACGTGTGCTAGACTCCATATTGTGATCGACCTTCTGAAACTTCATCACCCACCCCCAATATAAACCTCTAAGGGGTTCATCTTGAACAATAGAGAACGAAAAACTACAGAAGGTAATGTCTTGGTAAAAATGTCAGCAAACTGAAACATGGAACCAACATATTGTAGTAACACCACACCACCACGAAACACCTCCCGAACATCATGAAAATTGATTTTTATGTGTTTTTTACGTTCATGGAAAATGGGGTTTTCGGTGATGTGAAGAGCGGCTCTATTATCACACCATAAAGGAATAGGAATACGCAACTCACAATGAAGATCATTCAGCATGTAAGAAACCCATTGCAACTCACGAACTATTGTAGCCTATATTCGGCTATGGCAAAAAGAACAAGACACTGGAGTCTATTCCTTTTCCTTCCACAAGATCAAACTCTTCTCCAATAAAACACAATAGCCCGTAATGGATCGTCGTGTAGTTTTACAAGAGCCCCAGTCAGAATCACTATACACCTCTACCCTCAAATCAATATCAGTAGAATAAAACAATCCACGGGAAGAAGAGTGAGCAAGATATCATAACACATGAATAGTAGCCTGCCAATGTAAAGCACGAGGAGAATGAACAAACTCGCTTAATTGTTGAACCGTGTAGGTAATTTCTGGCTGAGTATAACTGAGATAAAGAAGGTGACCTATCAACCTGCAATATTGATCAGGTTTCTCAAGTGCCAGAGATGACTCTTGAGTTACAACCAAAAACTTTAAACCAAGTGGAAAAGATGTAGTAGCCGGCGAGCAATCAAGCATTCCCATATCACGTAGGATGTATGTGGTGTATTTAAATTGACTGAGGTAAATACCTTGCTCAGATTAGGTGAGCTCCATGCCCAAGAAATAAGCAGTTAGACCTAGATTCTTTGTGGTGAAAGCATCATTTAGGAATGTCTTTGCCTGCTCGATCAAGATCACATCTGACCCTGTGATCAAAACATCATCAGCATAAACAAGCAAATACAACAATGTAGCATTCTTATTATATGTGAAAAGGCAGTGATCATGGCAGGACCGAACAAAACCAAACTCCAATAACTTGTTGGTGAGTTCAAGATTCCATTGGCGAGAAGCTTGCTTCAAGCCATATATCGATTTCTTTAGCTTACAAACATCACCACTTTTAATTTTTGAATATCCTGGCGGAGACATCATATAGATATCCTTAGTTAAAGTTCCATGCAAGAATTCATATTAACATCTAATTGATGTAAAATCCATCATTTGGTCGTAGCAAGAGCTATCAACATCGGAACACTCACAATTTTAGCAATGGGGGATCCTTCGATTTGAGTGAGCCCCTTGGCTACTAAATGAGCCTTATACCTTTTCTATACTACCATCAGCAAGACATTTAATCTTATAGACCCTTTTACCCCCCAACCATTGTTTTGCTCGGAGGTAGAGAAGTAATCACTCAAGTTCCCTTTATCTCCAAAGAATATCTCTTGTTGCATAGCCTCTTATCACTTGATATTGGTTTGAGCTTGATTATAAGAGTGTGGTTCTTGTAAAGTAGACAGAAAAGCCACCAAGTTGTTATGAGCATTGGTGATGAGATAAGAAGTAGGATTGGAAGTGGTTGAGACAACGTTATGAATGTTGGTGACACAGAATAATCAGGGTGTGCACCATGGAGCAAGAAAAAAAGGTGTTCTCCAGGACAAAACATGAGAAGGAATGCGGTTTATAAGGTAAGTGGCTGCAAGAACTGATTCTCCCCATAATTGTTTAGGTAGATTTGATTTTATGAGAAGGGATCTAGCTACTTGTACAAGGTCTTGATGCTTTTGTTTAACAACACCATTTTGTTGAGGGGTATAAGGGCAAGTTTTTTGTTGAATGATCCCAAAATTGCTAAACAATTGTTGACAGGTTGTATTAACAAATTCACTCCCATTGTCGATTCTAATTACATTCACCTTCTTAGCAAACTGTAGACATAATGGAGAAAGGTTTTAATGGTGGTGCCGACTTGTGACTTGAATCTTAGGAGTAGAGTCCAAGTACACCTACTAAAACCGTCTGCAAGAAAAAATCTACACACATTTGTTGATTTAACCTTATAAGGCCCCCAAAGGTCTAAATGCATCAGCTCAAAACAGCAAAGACCTTTAGTAGAATCACCACGTTTATGTTTTGAAACAGTACAAACATCACAATGGAAGTCATTACAAGAGCTGGATAAGGAATAAGAGTATTGAAAAAAGAAAGGACATCTTTAGATGGATGACCTAGTCTAGAATGCCATAAGTCTACACACAAAACTTTATTATTAGTAGTAATACTACTAGATGGTTGCTATGACGAGAGACTGGGCAAGCCAAAAATGAGTTTTTTTCCAGAACATATAGATCTTTAATGGTTTATCCAGCAGCTAGGATCTTGTGAGACTCAAGGTCCTGTATCATTAAAGAGAACTAATAAAATTTGAAGTAGACATTAGAATCTGCAGTTAATTTTTGGCATAAAGAAGATTATATTTAAAAGATGGCAGATAGAGGACAAAGTTAAGAGTGATAGTATCATAAAGGATATCATTTCCTGTTTGAGTCACTGTTTGAAGGCTACAATTAGAGAGTGAGACTTGTGTATGTATGATAGTGAGTTGAAGGTTAGATAGAAGGTTAACATTATTGCTCGTATGACTTGTGGACCCCGAGCCTACAATCCAGGAATCAACACTAATACACTCAAAAACCATAACTAAGGCAAGTTTAAGGATGGTTATGAGCTAACTCATCAAGAAGAGCCACATTCTGAAACATCTCCATCATAGTTCTCAAGGATTCATTCCACTCTACGGGTGTTTCTAAAGCCTGCGCTGCCACCACACCGCTCATTTTCTTTGCAGCCTCCCACCATTCTGGGTACCCCTTCAACCTGAAGCGCGTGTCGACCAATTGACCAGATTTCTTACTATTGATCACTGTAAAATCTACAGATTAATTATAGAAACAGTGGAAAATAAATTTATAAACCCTAAGGTTATCGAATCCAAGGGAATTGTGTGGCAAAACTATCCTATATACTAGCTATGATCCTAAGATTCATTGTTTGAGTGAACAGAAAATTAGGGTTTTGATTTAGAAAATAAAGATAACAATGTTGAAAATTAAAGAGGTTTTGAAATCAAATTAAAAGGAACACATATTCTAGGGAAGAATTCTTATTATGGATAACATGTAGGAATCAATTAATTTAACAGGTGGAATACTGCAATAATGTTATATTTCCTTGTTTGGCAAATATAACCTAGATTACTAATTAGTGACTATCTCCGCTCGGTCTCAAGTACACCAAATTAGTCAATCTGATAAGCAAATCAATTCAATTCCTACAGTCTAGTACAACTCTTTGGATAGTGTAGAGAGTATCATGCATTCCTAATCCCACTATCAATATTTCACCTCTCGGTCCTTCTATCAATAGCTAGACATCTAAATTAATCGTCACCTCTCGGTCCTTGAATTAAATTAGAATTCGAAAATAAACGCAGGAATCATGAACCTAATTAATTAATCCTAACATGCATCCATAATAATATCAGCCCTAGACCCGCTAGGGTTTCTAGCCACTCATCGCAGATAGAAATCCAAAAGAAAACATATTAAATTGTATAAAAGTAAAGAACTTACAAGAAAAATAAAGGGTTTCGTGTTTCCCAAGTCTCCAAACTCTAAAAACTAAATTGTAGAATGGAAAAATATTAGAGCTCCCCTCAAAAAGTCGAATTTACAAAGGTATTTATAGGGGTGGATGTGTATCCTATCAAATCTAGGGCTAAAGATATGAATAAATCCAATTTTCATCAAATTTCCCGCATCAGCAGACACACGTCGATCGTTGTTGATTGGTGTCGATCAACGTGGCTTCCTGTTCGGCATCGATCGATGCTGATTGGCGTCGATCGACGTGATCTCTCGCCCCTTCTGCGCGGTCTCACGATTTTGGCCATAACTTCCTCTCCCGAACTCCGATTGCCCCGATTCCAGTTGCATTGGAGAGCTAACTCAAAACTTCATCCATTGCAATGCGCCAATATCCCGAATTCCTCTTGTGTAAGAACTCTTCACTGCTACTCTTACACGTCACTGCTTTCGGAACGGTTTTCAAGTGATTTTAGGCCTAAAACCTGCAAAAACATCAAGATGCGCATAATACCACCCAATATAGACTCATGCATAGAATATATATATAAACTCAATAAAACTACATAAAATAGTAGAAAATAATATAGATAAGCGAGTAAAATAATGAGCTTATCAAACCCTCCAAACTTGAACGTTTGATTGTCCTCAATCAATAGGCAAGAAAGAAATCAAAAGATCATGCGATTACAGTGCAATGCCTCACAAGATTCATCACAGTCAAGAATCAAAAATCCACTACACACAAGCAATTTGAAAGATACAGAAATTTCATCAACAGTGGAAGAACTCACGGGAAGTGTATCGCTCAACTCTCAAGTGTTTAAGGTATAGATGAAAGCACTCAACAACATGTATGAAGAAATTTCTACCATAGGCTTGCAAATTTTCTTATATCTCCACTGCTAGAATGTGCACACAAGTCTAGAATCAAACAGGACTTTCAATAGGTTGTAATGTAGGCTTTTTCTGATAAGGTAGGGAAATATGGTCAAGTGACTAGAATCCATTAAGTGGCCAACTCAACAAACTACAACCACTCTCAATCATCATCCACCTCATCTCCTCAAATATATCAACAAATACACAAATTTTTTTCTAGCTCATTTTGAATCTCTTATGCTCTTTACATAATTTTGTATCCTTTTCTTTTCAGAGAGCTTATGAGAATTCTAATTATTTCTTTGAGCTTCTTTTTCACACATCTTTTCACCACTAATTTATATTTTCTTATCTCCATCTCACAATCATTCCATCCCATATACCACAACTCAAGACATGAAAGAAACCAATACTTCTTCTTAATCTCATAGACAAGGAAAGAAAAATTTTGTACATGCTCAAAAGTGGCTAACTAGGGAAAATTTAATGTGAAGGGACAGTGTTTAGGGAATTGGGCTATCAAAGATGGCCTAAGATCATTTCCTAAACTTGTGCACACTATGCAGTCTCAACACAGAAAATAGGCAAGTTCTAGAGAAATAAAAACACACTTGTGAATCTCACATCAAACGAAATAAAAGCTCAAATTTCTCACACAAGGGTTTAAAATTTTCTTCCACAGTCAATTTCAAATAAGCTCAATCAGCATGCAAGCAAAATGTCAAATCAATCCTATCATGCGGTATTCTACATTCATAGGCATCTAACCACAATCACAATCAATTCAAACTCAACCCTCAACCGATTCTAATCTCACAATCTCATTCGGGTTACTTCAAAACTCAAAATTTTTTCCCACAAAATAGAATAAAATTAAAATTTAATGCAAAAATTAAATACGAAAAGCAGAATAAATAAAAGATAAAACGTTCCATCTCTTGTCCACATCCCCCCAAACTTATTTCCAACTCGAAGAGTGGAATAAGTTTGAAAATCAGACAAAAGAGGGAACGATACCTGGTAGTTGATCTCAGACATCAACTTTTTATCCCCTGGAGTGTTCAGATATCGCGCGGCGTGAATTGTTGCAGCTGGCACTTCGCGTTGATTGACGTGAAGCCTTCTTGCCGATCTCGCTGAGGATCGAAGTGTATCACGCCGGGCTGCTCGGCGTCGATCGATGCCAGGCTGTGTCGATCGACGTCAAGCCGTACTCTAATTTTTTTTTAAACTGCAAAATAACTGTTAGCGCAAAAATAATAGAAATTTGAAATAATAATAATAATAAATAAATAAAACGAAAATTAAAAAGGAAATACGGAAAAGGTTGGGTTACCTCCCAACAAGTGCTTGATTTAACGTCGCAGCTCGAAGATACCTCAAATCACCGCTAGGGAGGTCGGGTCCAGACTCGCCGGCCTTTGGCATCCACCATGTAAACTTTTCGGTCTTTGATAATGGTGGTGAGCTCAGGAAAAGGTGGTGTAGTTGACACTTTCACCCTTTCGTTTCCTCGCTCCCACTCAATGGCAGCTGCTTCTTCCTCTTCAGATTCATCCCCTTCGTCAGTAGTGGAGATCCGATTACACTCCGCTTTCTTCTTGCTCTTGTTGATCATAAAGGTAATCTTTTCATTGTTCGCCCGGAGTGTGATCTCACCGCCTCGACAGTCAATGAGAGCGGTGCTAGTGTCGAGAAACTCACGCCCCAAGATCATGGGCATGTTCTCATCTTCCTTCATCTCGTGCACCACAAAATCTGCAGGAAAAATGAGATGGCCCACGCGAATGAGCACATCCTCTAGTATACCTTTCGGGCGGGACATAGACCGGTCCGCCATCTGCAGGGTGATCGTCGTGGGCCTCATCTCTCCGGTGTTGAGATGCTTGTAGATGGAGTACGACATCAGGTTGATACTGGCGCCAATATCGCATAGTACTCTATCGAACAAGTGTCCCCCAATCTCAACCGGAATAGAGAAGTATCCAGGATCGCTTCTCTTGATGGGCACCTACTTTTGAAGTAGCAGGCTACACTGCTCGTGGATCTTCACCGTCTCGTTCTCCACGAATTGTTTCTTTCCACTCATTAATTTCCGGAGGTACTTCATGTACCCCGGAATCTCCTTCAGTGCTTCGATCAGCGGGATGTTGATGCTGACCTTCTTCAGATTCTCCACAAATCTGGAGAACTTCTCATCCTCTTTTTGCTTCGTGAACCTCTGTGGGAATGGCAAAGGAGGGGGTTGATCTTCAGACTGCTTCAGCTTTGCGCCTGGAACAGACTTCGGCGTCGATCGACGTAGGGTTGCGTTGATCGACGGGGCTTTCTCTTCTGCGTCGATCGGCGCGGATGGTGCGTCGATCGACATGGATCCCTGTCCTGCGCAGTTTTGCTCCTTTTCGCCTCCAGAATCGTTCACAGCCGTCTCGGGACCCTTGTAGCTCGTCCCAGACCTCAGAGTAATGGCCTTCACTGGCTTTTCCTTTGCGGGGTTCATCTCTGTCGTACTTGGCAACTGTCCAAGCTTGTGTTGGTTGCCGAGTGTGGTGGCAATCTGGCTCAATTGTGTGTCCATCATCTGAAGGTGTTTCGTCATCAGCTGCATGTGGTTGGCCATCCCCTTCACCTCGGTTTCTATTTTCCCAAACCGATTGTCCGAGCTCTTGATGAATTTCTCGAGCGTCTCCTCCAGCACAGATTTCTTCCTTTCCACGATTTCTCCTCCAGTACCTACATCAAAACCAGACGGAGGGTGTTCTACAGCAGAAGGGTTAGAATAAGAAAAATCAGGGTGAGATCGCCCATGGTTGTAATAATACCCCTGATTGCCTCGGTAGTTATTGTGATAACCACCGCCAATGTAGTTCACCTCCGTCCCGGCAGTTCCAGACGAACAGCTTGCACCCCGGTTGATGTAGTCGGCCTCCACCCGAACAATAGCCATGCTTGGCTCTGCAACAGCTGCAGCTTGTGTTGTGCCCAATTTTTCAATCTCTTCTCGGAGCTTTTTCACCTCAGCAACCACATCAATTTCTGGCTTGGCTTCCACAGCTTTGACTGGAATCTATCTCTCAGTTGGCCATTGGTGGCTATTCAACGCCATGTCTGCCAGCAACCTCATACTTTCTGCACCACTCTTCTTCATCAGTATCCCACCGGCAGATGCATCAACCAGCTCCTTCATGTGAGGATTTAAACCCTCATAGAAATGGCACACTTGCATCTCCAGATCGATGCCATGTCCAGGACAGAGTCGTAGAAGCTCTTTGTATCTCTTCCAGGCCTCGTAGAGTGACTCATCATACATCTGCTTGAAAGTAGTAATGGCAGCTTTCCTCTTCAGCAGCAGGCTCGGTGGGAAGTAGTTGGTAAGGAACTCTGCTCGAAGCTCCTCCCATGTCCCGATTTGACTCTTATCCAGTCCAGCAAACCAAGACCGTGCCTCATCTCTGAGTGAGAATGAGAACAGTCTCATCCTGATCACATCTTGGGTTACTCCGTTCTGCTTCACAGTGTTACACACCTCAATGAATTGGTTGAGGTGGGTACATGGATCTTCTACAGCTCTCCCCCCAAACTGATTTTGCATCACCATCTTGATAAGGCTTGTGCACAGCTCAAAGTTGTTGGCATCGATGTCAACTCTGAATCCGGCCTCCGCTTGCTGTGGAAGAAATCGATCCAAGATGGACCTTTGTGGAACCACAATTTGCCTGTTGTTCAACTCTGCCAATCTTGCAGCTTGCTCTGCCTGAGTAGCCTGGGCTACTTGTAGTTGTGCTCTCAGCTGTTGTACATCATTCAAAAATTGCCTATGCTCCTCGGGAGTCATGTTTTGCAGAGGTGCTTCAGGATTCTCAGCCATCTCTCACTGTTTTTCTTTTCCTTTCTTTTTGATTTTCCTGCATGTTGCTTCAATTTCAGGGACAAAGGCCTCGAGTGTTTTTCCTTTGGCTCGCGTGTTCATGCACCTGCACAGAAAATAGGTAGATATCAGTTCGACGTCGATCGACGTGGGTGTCACATAGATCGACGCAAGAGAGTGGTCGGCGTCGATCGACGCAAGGTGTCCGTCGATCGACGCAAAAATGATCGACGTCAATCGACGCGAGACGCAGACACGAAAACTTACACACACACACGTACAGAAAAATAAAACTCAATCCAGTAAAATTCTAGGACGAACTAGTAATAAGATAAAATCTAACAATTCCCCGATAACGGCGCCAATTTGATCACTGTAAAATTTACAGATTTATTATAGAAACAGTGGCAAATAAATTTGTAAACCCTAAGGTTATCAGATCCAGGGGAAACTATCCTATATACTAGCTATGATCCTAAGATTCATTGTTTGAGTTAACAGAAAATTAGGGTTTTGATTTAGAAAATAAAGATAACAATGCTGAAAATTAAAGAGGTTTTGAAATCAAATTTAAAGGAACACAGATTCTAGGGAAGAATTCTTATTATGGATAACATGTAGGAATCAATTAATTTAACAGGTGGAATACTGCAATAATGCTATATTTCTTTGTTTGGCAAATATAACCTAGATTACTAATTAGTGACTATCTCCGCTCGGTCTCAAGTACACCAAATTAGTCAATCTGATAAGCAAATCAGTTCAATTCCTACAGTCTAGTACATCTTTTTGGAAAGTGTAGAGAGTATCATGCATTCCTAATCCCACTATCAATATTCACCTCTCGGTCCTTCTATCAGTAGCTAGACATCTAAATTAATCATCACCTATCGGTCCTTGAATTAAATTAGAATTCGAAAATAAACGCAGGAATCATGAACCTAATTAATTAATCCTAACATGCATCCATAATAATATCAGCCCTAGAACCCGCTGGGGTTTCTAGCCACTCATCGCAGATAGAAATCCAAAAGAAAACATATTAAATTGCATAAAAGTAAAGAACTTACAAGAAAAATAAAGGGTTTCGTGTTTCCCAAGTCTCCAAACTCTAAAAACTAAATTGTAGAATGGAAAAATATCAGAGCTCCCCTCAAAAAGTCGAATTTACAAAGGTATTTATAGGGGTGGATGTGTATCCTATCAAATCTAGGGCTAAAGATATGAATAAATCTGATTTACATCAAATTTCCCACATCAGCAGACACGCTCGATCGTTGCTAATTGGCGTCGATCGACGTGGCTTCCTGTTCGGCTTCGATCGATGCTGATTGGCATCGATCGACGTGGTCTCTCGTCCCTTTTGCGCGGTCTCACGGTTTTGGCCATAACTTCCTCTCCCGAACTCCGATTGACCCGATTCCAGTTGCGTTGGAGAGCTAACTCAAAGCTTCATCCATTGCCATGCGCCAATAGCCCGAATTCCTCTTGTGGAAGAACTCTTCACTGCTACTCTTACACGTCACTGCTTTCGGAACGGTTTTCAAGTGATTTTAGGCCTAAAACCTGCAAAAACACCAAGATGCGCATAATACCACCCAATATAGACTCATGCATAGAATATATATATATAAACTCAATAGAACTACTTATAATAGTAGAAAATAATATAGATAAGCGAGTAAATTAATGAGCTTATCAACTATGACGGTTGAATTGTATGTTCTTATTCCTCCTAACATTCTGCTTTGCTCTCCCAGTATCTCTTTGCCATTGTTGTGGACCTTTGACAGACATAGCAAGGTTTTTGATCCCATGTGCACATGATCAGTAACCAATTTGCTTCTCTCAAATTTCAACGTGATGGAGTATATTTTATTAGCTGGTGGTAGTGATTCAAGCAGTAGAATCTGGTTCCTCTCTATACTAAGTGCTTCACTCAGCCCCATAAAAAATTCCATGGACCTATCTTCTTCAAAGATTTCATCAAACATATAGCCTACAACTTGCAAAATCGCCTTAGCTCCAACAATAAAATAAGCTGATTTAGTACTTCCCGAATTTCTAACAATCACATCACTATCTATTGCACATTGAGTTAATTGATCCATCAACTCTTTTAATTTTCCATACTACTCCGTAATTCCTAAATTCTTTTGTCTCATATTAGCTATGTTCTTAATCTGAAACAACATAGCAAGATCAGAGACGTCATTCCTTTCTTCCAGTTCAGCCCACAGATCTGCAGCATTGTTAATGTAAGTGAATTGCTGCACCAGTTCCTTCATGGTCGAAGCCTTCAACCACAACACAACCATGCTATTAACTTTCCTCTATTTACGGTAGTACTTCAAATCATTTGTCGGTAGGGATGTCAATTTAGCCCGGGACCAACGGGTTGGCCCGAATAACCCAAGCCAAACACCGGGTTAGACTTCAAAATTTCTTAACCGATAAGAAACCAGGCTAAATGGTCCAGGCTAAACGGGTTGCGGGTTAAACGGGCTGGACCCGCCGGGCTACGGGTTGGTTCGACGGGCCACTCCATTTTTTAAAAAAAATATTAAAATATATTAATATAATTAAATTATTAAATCTTGGAAAATTAAATATCAACTATTTTATACTCGACTTATTTTATATTTAAATTGAAGTGTTTAAGTAAATTTTTTGTCACACAAATGATATATCTATATTTTTATTACTAAGAAATATTATTTTAAATAAATAATTTAAAAGAATATTTAAGAAACGATTGATTTCTAAAATATTTATTATTATTTTAAATAAATTAAATTCTAAGAGTTATTTAGATTCATAAACTTATAAAATTATTTAGTAAAAATGTAATATCTCGTTACATAAATAATTATTACAATTTACTTTATGTCATAGCAAATTATTTAACATATATTGTAAGACCTCATCAAATTTTATGATATATATATATATATATATATATATATATTGCAATACGATATATCATGTCTTTTGTAATTAATATATTTAATATGATTATTTAATTTATCTAATGTCTTAATATACAACATTTTATGTTTAGTATTCGTTTATAAAAATAATTATATATATATATATATATATAATTTTATTAATAAAACAAATAAATATAAAAAATCGTAATTTTGTCAGTCCAACGGGCCAGCCCGCAAACCGAAGGATTAGGGTTAGGGTTAAGAATTTCCAACACGATAAAAGTGAAGGGATTCGTGAACTAAATCACGAAGTCCATTTGCCCGGATGGTTAATGGGAATATAAAAAATAAATTGCTATGCCTATGATTATTCCTAGCATGCTCCTATTGATTATGCATAAAGAAGGTTTATGCGGAATACCTGGATTGCGAAACCTTGAAGAACGAGTGTGCGGAGATTCCTCTTGATCTCTTTTCCCACGCACAAAGATTAATTCCCTAACAGATAAAAAGGAATTAAATCTGATGAAAATATAATGATATTTTCGAAAACAAAAGAGGGAGAGAAGAAAGAAGATCCTCCTGATCTGATCTTTTGATCTGTATCCCAACTCAATCTGAATATCTGGTGAAGATTCCCTTCAGATTCCTTGCCCGGTTGAGAAGCAGAATTTCCTCCTCGTTTCTCAGATCTAGTCGATCACCACAACTCCCACACAAAAAAAAAAAGATTATGTTTTTTTCTTGAACGTTTGTTTGTGAAACATCACGAAATTATCACGGAGATATTAAAATGAAATTATGATGGTTCAAATGAATTTATTAACGCCAACTTTAATCCTTCTTCTACTCATCAGCGAAATATGACAGGTAAACCATGGACAGCCACACGACCCTCTCGTCGTCCCTCCCGCTAATGTCGATGCCGCCCTAAACATCGCCTACAACTCAATCGACGTCGCCGACAAACGGTTGCCATATAATGAAGAAAATGGTTATGAAAAATATTCATAATCTATTTTAAATGGATTAATAAAATATATGATAGGTTTTCATTAAATATAATAATTATTAAAAGATCATATGACCCTTAATGAATGAAAATTAAGGATATATAAATTTAAAATCCATAATTTGATAAAATATGAGGACCATCAGATCAAAAAATATATCGTTGAAATTTGGTCTCATATAACATTTGGGAGGTGGGTAACATATGATCATATCTCTCTCTCTCTCTCTCTCTCTCTCTCTATATATATATATATATATATATATGTGGGTGCGTTATAATGTGAACCACCCCTTAGATGAGATATAAGACCAAATATGTATCATTAGATTAAAGAATTAACGCTTCAGATTTGGTTTTTAAAAAAAATCGCAGCATTTTTTAGTATAAAAAGTTGCATAAAATGAAAAATTTGTAAATGATTTTTTCACTTACCCAAGATTTTGAATTTTTTGTTTTTTTTTTTTTTTTTGAATTTATTCCGTAATTAAAAAAGTTGCATTATTTTGAAAAAAATGTTGCATTTTGGAGATGAAAAAGTTGCATTATTTGGATATGCACGATTTTTTCCTAATTTCGTGGGATTTTATTCTTAAAATACTATATTTCAAAATTAATTTCAATTTCTCCCATTTTTATGAGATTGGATCTCCAAATTATCGCATTTCAAAATTAATTTTCATTTTCTTCATGATTTCAAATTTTAAGCAATTTAAAAAGTTCATAAACAAAAAATAAACTTGTTTATCAATAAAGAATGTTGCATTTTTTATACGATTTAGTCGCAGTATATAGTATAAACATTTGCAGTAATTAATGTCTAATTAAAAAGATCATAAATAAAAAAACGAACTTGCTTATCAACAATATTTTTTGCAAATATACATGATCAAAATATTGCAAATATACATGCTTAAATAATGCAAGTATAAATAGAAAAAAAATTGTCCCAGAGTTTCACCGATCCATGCAACTAAAATTGGACATAACATATATGCAAATATACAGGCTTAAATGCTACAAATATACAGGCATAAATAATGTAAGTATAACTTCAAAAAATTAATATTTCTCCCAGAAATTCACCATCCATGCTACTCAAATCGCACATAACATATATGCAAATATCTTAAATACTGTAAAATATACATGTAAAAATTAATATTTTCTCTTTGTCAGTTTCTACACACATGGAATCTCTCACAAACTGCATCCACAAAACTGAATTCAGTTAATCAAGGCCCTTCAAATCAAATAATCAACGGATTAAATTTGGTCTTATCTCTAATCTGAAAGGTAGATCACATATGAATACAAATATATATATATATATATATATATATATATATATATATAGAGAGAGAGAGAGTAATGATATGCTGCCCACCTTATGGTGAGCTTTCGTGAGCTACAAGAATATAATATACCCTAATTGGGTGTATGAACCCTACGGTTGAATTTATAAAATTAATTAAAACTATAATAAATTAAAATTATAAAAAATAAATGATTAACAAAATAAAATTTTATTAAAGAAACATAAAAATATATGCTGTAGCTCACAGAAGCTCACCATAAGGTGGGCAGCATATCATTTCTATATATATATATATATATATATATATATATATATATCACTTGTGCGTTGCACAAAATTTTTAAATTAAATTATTGTAAAAAATAATAAGTGTATCAAATATTATTTTATGATTTTAATAAGTCAATATTACAATATAAGGGAAGTACAGTGACACTTTCCCAAGTTAATTGAATCGTCAATGGTCAAATGTATAAATGTGGATTTTAAATAATTTAAGTATTGCTTATTTAAAATTTTAAAATATTTTTTTCGAGGAATAAATTTTAAAATAATTTGTGATGCAATTGAAAGATTATTCCAAAAAATCGAGCATGATGCTTCATTCACATTATTGATGAAACAGACACTATTCATTTAAGCAATTAATTTATATTCTTAAAGAAAAAATTTATCAATTGTCTAAATCTCTAATTTCTGATGCTTAAATCTTCGTCTTTAACTTAATATCTAAGTCGAAGTTCGAGAATAACACGTTACTGATTAATTTGACGTATTTTATATAATGAGGTTGAAAAAGAAAATTAAAAAATAAATACTAAATATACAAAATATAAATATTTAATCATAATGTATTTTATAAATAAGAATATAATATTTAATGTGATTGTCCAAATAATCTATACCAAAATATGTATTTAAAAATTTAAAATTAATTTTCTAATCATCACAATTTATCGAAAAATAAAGTCAACAATTTTTTTTGAAAATATCAATATTTTATATTGTCTTTTTAATAAAATATTTTGAAACCTACTTAATATAAAATATTTGAACAGATAAAATGTTGATAATATTAAAAAATTAAATCTTATCAATAGTTTTAATTAGGAAAATATTTTTTATAAGGAAAATTAAGATTTGTTTTACTCAAATCCAATTTTTAAATAATTAAGAAATTGCCTTTAGCAAATATTAATAACATGTACCTAAATTGAGGAAGAAAATATAAGAGAATATTTAATCTTAATTTTAGCCCATAAAATTAATTCATTTTAATATGTGAATGCATTTTATTTATTTGGATAGACCATTTCTTTAATGTATAGATAAATTAAATAATAATAATAATAATTTTAGTATATTTTATTTTGGCGGAAATAGTTATGGTAGACTTGTTTGCTTTAATATAGTAAACTAGATTTGCACTCGCGCCATGCGCAAATCAAGTATATAATATTTTTTCTTATAATATAAAGATATAATTAACAAAGTTATGTATCTTAGCAGTTTCTAACAATTATTATTAAATGTATTTAATTTTTAATAATTAATATTATGTTTAATATATTATAATATTAAATATTTTTTTATTGTAAGTCAAACTATACATATAAATCTAATAAAAATAAAAAAGCATATTAAACATAAAAATTTTGGGATTTGAGTTTAAATATGATCCTGTAAACGATATTATATCTGTATTATTTATAAAATAATAGATACAATAAATTAGTGAGATCTAGTATTTTAAAGAAAAAATACAATTTAGTTTTATTATATTTTTCTTATTATAGAATAAAAACAAAATTTTATTCCTATTTTTGTGGAAACAATTAATAGACCATTACACTCCTTTAATATATTACCATAAACACATAGACAGTTCTGAGACTTGAAAAGTAAAACAACATGAATTTTTTCGCTACGTGATAAAATTCTCTTATTTTGGGACCAACACCAAACTTTCTCTATAAGAGAAGTATATCGAGAGTTTACTTTTATTTAGGGTTATTCGTCATTCATTGCTAGGTCGGCTGATTAGTGTCTTTGCCATATAGCACTAATGTGACATCGACTCGCATTCTTGTTTATGCCATATGACATTTTATAATTTTTTAAAAATATATTTATTTTTTAAACATATTCTAGATCATTAATTTATTTTATATTATTATTTTTAAGGATATTTATATTTTTTAACGAATAATTGATTTCTTAAAAATTTTCATTTTAAATATCAAGTTTGTATTTTTAATACAGCAAGATTGAGTATTTAGAAATTATTAAAAAATAAATATTAATTAAAAATATGAAGATATATTTAAAAATAAAAATATTACTTAAAAAGATGAAATGAAACAGTATAAAAATTGCATTAATTATCAAATTATAATAACATATTATTACTATTCTTGGGAACATCACAAGCTACACTCTTCCTTCGGTTACATCAGGGGGATTTATCGTATATAGTCATGGAACTCCTCAGCAACTCCTATCGACCATCGGTTAGTTCGGGTATTCTTCAAGTGGCAACGAATAGGAAATGGTTAGATGCTGAGGAACAAACATATTATTAAAAAAAAATAAGTGAGTGAAAGTAAGTCAATACTTTATTGCTCGTCATTCAAATTGATATACCTACATTTCTTCATTTTAGTTTCAATCGAGTATATTTTGATAATACTTAATGCACCTGTTTAAAATAAAATATAAAAAAGAAATGAAAATGATGCAACAACCTTTTATATATTCTAACATAAAAAAAATAATTGAAGTATCATATTTTATATTGATGTACTACGTCCTTCTAAAAAATTAATGTACCATATTTACGTCAGTTTTTTTTCTAACTTAAATTAGAACTATTAAATAAAGTTATATTTGTAATTTAGAAACTTTAAAATGTAGAGGGATACATCTACCATCTGAAAAATAGGATGAACGTGATGAATATTCAAATTAGTTTATAAAATTAAATTTGTTATAAAAAATCTCATTCTACACCTAAATTAACTGTTCCTGCCTTGTAGACTATTTTACTTTAATATTATACTAGTATTTCACTCGTGCGTTGCACAAAATTATTATATTAAATATTATTAAAAAATAATATTTTTTTAAGTTTTAACAGACCATTAAGTCTATTGAAATACTAAATTTATTCTAATATGCCATAGTATCGTAATACAAAGAATACAACTATATCGTAAATTAATTTATAATTTTTTTTTTCATTCTTGAGTTTATTTATCTTGACTTGGAAACGTATTTGAAAGTACTTGGATTCTACAATAAACATATTCTATTTTATACTTTCTTTAGATCACTTTTATAAATTAACTTTAAATTCTTTGTTTAATTTTCTCCTCCTCTCAATAGTGCTCCTCATTTCTTGATCACTTTTGTAAATTAGTTTTCACAATATTTTCTTGAAAGTCTGAATGAACAATATTTTATTTTAGATAAGAAATCTTTTTTTTAAAGGAATTTTTTTTTTAACAATTTAGTTACATAAACTTAAATAATCCTAAGTAGAAAGACTCGTCATGTCATGTAGTGAAAAAGTGTAGAAATTCATTGCATTCAATCCATTTAATTTGATTTCAAGTTTGTGAAATCTTTTTTTGATATGTAAGAATGTTACATGATGATTTTATTTCAAGTGGGCCTTGAAATTTAGATGAATTGCAACCACAGAAGATATAATTATGATTTTTTGTAAATTCAAAGAAAAAATGTGAAATAAAAGAAATACTGAGAATATAAAGATTTTTGAACAGTTTAGTTACGTAAATTAATACAATCTTGTCCCTTTGCTTGGGGTGTAGTGGTTAAAGCACCTTGCCTGTGATTGAGAGGTTATAGGTTCGAGCTTCCAGGGGGACATCAGAGTGTGTGAGTGGGTGTGTGTGTTGAGATTAATGTAGACTTATTAAAAAAAAATTAATACAATCTTATAGAGAAATACTCGCAGGAAATTACTTATCTTTTTGCTTAAACGTAAGAATGCTTTCATGATGATTTCATTTCAGGTGCGACTTGAGAATTGGATGAATTGGTTCCACAAATAATTTATCATCATACATTTATGTAGATTCAAAGAAAAATATTGAAATAAAAGAAAATACAAAAAATATAAACATCGTAGAATAAAATGAGATGTGTTTCTCGAACTTTTGTTATTTTTGTGTATATAAATTAAGTTTGCACGGTTTACCCATGTTTGTGGTGACTTGCATATCAAGCGTTTGATTTTAATAAACCAATATATGTCACATTCAGTTGTAAATATTACATATAATAGTTATGTGTTTGACAGATATAATAAATGATATAAGCTTTCAACCTAATGTACCCACGCTTTATATTTTTAACATAAATTAATAAATTACAATCTAAATAAAATAAAAAATCAAATTGGTATCAGGGGCGGACGTACATGTATTGTACCCCCAAATTTTTTTTTTATTGTAACACCCGTGTATTATTAACCATGTATAATTATTCAAGTTATATAAGGTGGTTTAATTCCAAATTTTGGTGTATTCATTTCATGAATTCAATTGAGATTTATGATTATCATGAAGTTGAAAGGTAAATAAATAAAGAGATACCATGGTTGGAATTGAAATTGGCAAGATGAATTGTGAATAATATGATTTAAGTATGAATTGGATGGATTAATGAGTATGGAAATATATTTATACACATAAATATGTGTATAATGAGGTTAATAGAGGAACTATATTATATATGGGGAATCATATCATATTATACCTTATATTATGAGAGGTATAAATAGAGGAAGGAATTATAACATAAGCTTTTCTAGCTTATATTATAATCTTAGAGAGAGAAAGAGTGAGAAACCCCCCAAAACCTCAAACCCATCAGACTACTTTCCGGCTACTTTCCGGCCGATTCCGGCAACTATCCGACGAGCGACCACCACCATTACGTAGCATTCTTCAAGAGCTTCGATTTGACTACTCAAGGGCTCCGAGAGGACGAGAAACGAGTGATTTATCGGAGGTTGAAGTTGAGGTGGGTTTTAAGTTGTGATTTTTGTATATCTTGTTATTCCGGCCGAATTCCGGTGATTTGATCGTGGATTCGTGTTCCCCATCATACAGGGAACATTCGAACGTCAAGAACGCCTCATTTAGACGCCGGAAAACCACGATCGCCGCCGCGAACGGAGGAGCTCCGGCGAGGTATTTTGAGTTCCCGTTTTCCGTCATATTTTTGTGTTTCAAGGGTAGAATCGTGTTCCTTGTAGTCTAGGGAGTCGGATTATATGATTGCATGTGTCATCGGCCGGTGAAATCGCGAGATACGATGAGTTGCAGGCGCAGCTCCGGCGAACCCGCGAAGAAGATGACTCCTGTCGATCGACAGAAATTGTGTCGATCGACAGGGGGTCGATCGATGGGGTGATGTCGAACCAGTCCTGTCGATCGACAGGAGGTGTGTCGATCGACAGGATGTATGTCGAAGGAGGCATATCGACTGACTTCTGTCGATCGACAAGAGGTGTGTCGATCGACAGGAGATAGTTAGAGGAGTGCGTATCGAGTCAACCCTATCGATCGACAGGAGCCATGTCGATCGACAGGAATAGTCGATATACATTGTGTCGACAAAAGCCTGTCGACCGAGTTGATCCTGTGTCGACCGAGGGTATGTCGACCGACACAAATCCCTGTCGGTCGACACAGAGGCTTGAAATGTTATAAGTTGTCGTTCTATCCCAGTTCTTTCGAGTTCTGTTTGTTTACGATTAAGATGTATTATCTTAGATATATCGTACTGACTCGAGAACCCTAATTGTTTGTAGGAATTTGAAAGCAAGGATTGTGTAAGCTCATTCTAGCAAGAGACATCTAACCAAAAGCCAATAACGAGGTGGGAAACTATTTCAGTAAAAACTCAAAATGCGTGTTTTTATTTTCAAAATGTGTTATAAAATGCTTTGGTTTAAAATGAGATTGCTATGCATGTTTTTGTGCTATTATATCTGTCCTCTGTCGGTTCCCATCGACAAGAGAGATTAATAAATGAGTTTGGAACCAGGTTCCCATAACTGAGCTAGAACTCATTTAGTAGTATGGAGTAGCGACTCCATATGATTGGGATTTTTTAAGATATAAGGTGGAAATTGTGGTACTTGGATGTGGAATTGTGGGTGAAATTGATTATGGTGATTGTGAATGTTGAATATTAAACGATCGGGTCTCAAAATGGATTGCTGAGACTAGTGCACTCAGATGACAGTATGTTGAATGTGTTACATTCCTAACTGATCATCTTAACTCGGAAGCCGGCCAACTTCCAGTTACAAACCCGAAACAGATATAATAACACATAAAAAGCACATGCGTGAAAATAAAATGATTTAGATAGCATGAATCTTTTCAACAAAACCCCATGTCTATCTGTGTGAGTTGCATAGCATGTTTCCTATATAAATGTATGATTTCGGGCATGTTTCTCATTGGGTACGAAAGTACTCAGCCCCTCGCATTATTTCTAAAACGTGCAGGTTAAGTGATGCGGCTAAAAGTTCAATCGAATTAAACTCTCAACTACACAAAGAATAAAATTTGTCAAATCCAGGTCCTTCTCCGCTTCGCCCGCTAGAATACCGAGATACTATAGCAAAGTCCTATAGCTAGGCATGATTCAATCGTTGAGTAGTTTCTATCAATCTAAACATTCAATTTAAACCTATTCTAACAATATATGACAAACATTGAATTATACAAACAATCATCAATTAATCAATCCTTCCCCAAATCGGTAAACTAAGACAATCAAATTCTCAAATTAGGAAGATAGGATGTTGAGATGAGTGTAGATGCAATCAAATTTGGTTAATCATTGATGTAAACACATTTTAATTCCAAGGAGATTGAGCAATCGACCCTACACTCGTTAACCCCTTGTCACGGCGAGCTAACGGTTGATGATCTAAGACTTGCAAACCATCACGTTATTAAGCCCTAGACCACTCCAAATGGTTCGTCAATTATTGCCCTACGACCTAGCACCGCACATGGATTGGAACTAAAATTGTATGAATCTACACTATTCACGACGATTCTGCCCGCGTATTGGCTGCAGCGTTCACATCAACTACCTCCTACGCTGGCTATTACCTACACCTAGGAGGTAAGGAACAAGTTCTAGTGCAATTCAAGCTCTCAAAGGAAAGTAAACAAACAATTCTCAAACCAAATGATCATGCATCCTTACTCAAATCAACATCCAAAATGAATTAGAACATCATACCTTTCAATTGTACAAATACAAAGTTGAATTCAATTACATCCATTACAATTTGAAAAGTAGAGATTGGAATCTTCCCCAATTGGATTTGTATGCCTTGATCTACCACCTTGATTCTTCACTTCTCTTCCAAGGATTGGTGAATTAAGCTCTAAGATACTCTTGGTGGAAGTTTGGAAGGGATGGAAATGGGAATCGTAGAGAGAATTTAGGTAGAAGTTATCTAAAATTATTCAAAATTATCAAAATAACCGTTTTCCCCCTTTTATAATGAGTAAACAGGGCCTCGGATCGCCCGGTCAAAGTTTGGCTCGCCCGGGCCATCAAAAACCGACTTGGCTCGACCGAGCCAAGGCTCTGTCCGCTCCCGCTTGGCCGGTCCTGCACCAGCTCGGCCGGTCGAGCCCTCTGAAGCTCCGCTCGGCCGGTCCTGCACCCTCTCGGCCGGTCGAGCCCTCTGAAGCTCCGCTCGGCCGATCCTGCACCCGCACGGCCGGTCGAGCTCTCCAAACTCCAAAACACGTGCGATTTTCATCCAAAACTCATCCAAAAGTGTTGTTTTATGCCCAAAACACAACCTACACCATTCCAAACACAAAAACACGAAAACACAACCAAAGAACAACAAAAACATATGATATGGGAGTAAAATGGACACAAACATGCAAGTTCACACATCGAAAAATAGGTCATTTTACGCACATATCATTAAGCAGCATGGATGGAAGTAGCGGGTGTAAGCTGGAGGAGTAAAGAAGTTATGTTGAAAGTTAATAGATCCTGTGACATGTATCTTCACATACATGTCACCATCACGCTACACACACGCTGCTTCACTCTCTGAACTTCCTTCCCTTTTTAATTACTTAACTTTTGGATACTTTTATTTTAAATCTTGACTCGAAGTACTTTTATTGAATACTTTTATATTTTAATTAAAATAAAATCTTCCGCTTATTATTTCTTGAAGTGCGTTTGACAAAACCTGAAACATCATTGTAACGTGGCCCCAAATTGGGAAGGTCAGTTGGGGGCGTTACAGAGGTGGTATCAGAGCATGAGTTCTAAAGTTTTAAAGGATTTCAAAGCAATTGGAAACTTTGAGTCTTGAATGTTTTAAAAAAAAAAATTGTGAAGTGATCGCTCATGCTTACACCCTACTCCATCCTGCGCTACCTGAGGTATGTTTTGAAAGTTTAAGGTTTAAAAAGTTTCCCAGCTTGCAATTTTAGTAAGAATTCAATATGTTGAAAACGTGTCAATTGTTGTGAGAATGATTTGAAAATTTGAAGGGAAGTGGAGATTTAGGAGAGATAAGGAGTGAAATGTTTTGATATGAATTGAGTTGAATTAATTGATTTTTGTGTTGAGCAAGGGTGCTAACACCATTGAATTGAAAGTGAATGGGAGTGTGAGTTGAGATGTTGTGTTTATGAACGTTGAGAAAGCAATGATTGAAAAAGTTTGGTGTTTTATAATGTGAAAAATTTATGTGTTTATTTGGCACCGCATGGTGGCCTTTTCTTGGAAGTTGAACTGAATCTGAACTGATTTATGAAATGTTGAATAATTGCAAGCTTAAAACCTCGATGATATGGCTATAGATGTGCTAGATTATAATGAGCTCGTGTATGAATAACTTGATTAATGGAGAGAATGATTGGTATGAAGCAGGACCGATGAACTAATTGTGGGCCTTAAAAAGGCGAGGATTTGATTGACAGTGATAATTTGATAATTGTGATGATGGAATGAGTATATTTTGTAATACTTGAATTTAGAACCTTGACCTTATATTGTGAAATTGAAAATTTCATTGAACTGGAAAATCCAGTAGTTGGTAAAGTGTGCAGAATGCACAAGGAGCCTGGCACGATAGTCGAGACTCGAGTGAGTGTGTTTTAGCGCGAGGATTCGTTTAGACCCTCGGCATGGTGTATCGGAGGCTAGCAGATGACCCGAGATACCGAGTTGCGCGTATTGATGTTATGTTGACCTCGGACTAATCGTTTACTATTTTGTCGTGACAGATGGATCCTAGGAGTGCAACTTTTCGCTTTAGGAGCGCCACACCATTTGAGGAGGATAATTTGCCTAACACGTTGACGGAGTTCTGGAGTTTTTGGAGGCAAGCGAGAGGACAAGGCATCACAGATGCGGAGGCGATGGAGAGGACTACAGAGCTGATGCCATCGAGATGGACTACTCGGACCTTGGAGCTAGCTAGAGTCCACCGTAATTAGAAGACGGGCACCCGAGGGAGTTTTCAGACTTTCATTGCTGCGCTTATTCAGGAGACAGTCCTAGCTGAGGGAGTGTCGCCGACATCTTCATGGGGCACTCAGGCGTCAGCGACAGGCGAGGCGCCGCAGACAGGACCTAGACCTGCCTCATCTTCTATAGCACAGATGGTAGTGCCATCAGAGCATCGATCGGGAGGATCGATCGGACCCCACTTTGATCCTGTTAGATCTTCAGGTTATGTCGATTATCAGGTGGCGTTGCAGCAGCCGTCGCCGCAGTGGACACCAGCTTTACCACCGATGCCACCTACGGCACTTGATGCATCCGCGTCCACTTCACGTCCGAGAGTGCGCCCTACACCGAGCACACCCGTAGCTGCTTATGTGTCGTCACAGCATGGATCTCAGCACGGATTGCAGCAGGGAGGAGCGTACGATCCCTACGCGTGGTGTGATTTCGCCACCGCTTCAGTCCAGTATCCACCGCCGCAGCAGGACCCGACCTTGCCATATGGATTTCAGGATACCACTGTACCACCAGTTCAGCAGCCACAGCAGGATTTGGGAGGGCCTAGCGAGGCTAACCAGGTTCATGACTATGGTTTGGACAGCGCCGAGATGTGGCCGAGACAGACCACTAGCGGGTTTGAGGATATGTTCGGAGGTCATGGGATTGCTTATGGTCAGGGAACGAGACAGGCACCAATTTGTCTATCCAGTGATACCGAGAGCAGCCGAGGGAGGAGGATGAGAGCTCGAGATAGGGGTAAGAGGCCGATGAAGGGAGAGGATGATGCTGAGGAGGAAGATCCATCTGAGAGATCCGATTGAGAGTTGTATGGGTTTATGGCAGACTGTTTTAGTTGGATTGGGACATTTTATTGTTGTTGTATCCTATTTATGATCTTGTTGGAACGGAGACAGAGATTTAATTGTTGTTGAAACCTTATTATCATTTGTACTTGTAAACTTGCTTGTGTTGGATTGTGACATGTGAGACCGGTTAAAATATTTGATGATTGTTGTATTGAACCTTTGGATTTTGAATATTAGTGTTGAGTGTTTACCAGCTTTGAGTGAGTAATGAATGGATGGTATGATCCAGTATATTATGAGCACATTTATGTGAGGATGTTATGAAATTGCTAAACAGGTGTTGTTTTACAGTGAAAATAATGGAGTTCATCGATCAAGGTCGAGGAAGGGGTAGAGGCCGAGGCAGAGGCCGAGGCAGGGGAAGAGGTAGAGGCCAGAGAGGCCGAGGTCATGGAAGGGCTATTCCACAACCTGTGTATGAAGAACCACTCTGGGAAGAAGATCCCGTTTACCAGGGACATGATAATATTGAGATCCTATCTGACGGAGAGAGTGCTGCAGGGCAGCAAGGACAGAACCCGCCACCTCACGGAAATGTACCAGAAATTTCATCTGTTATGTGGGTGGAAACATTTAGGAAACAACATCCACCAACTTTTGACGGAACCGGAGGACCTTCAGCCGCAGAGGATTGGATAAGAGAGCTTGAGAAGATATTCAAGCATATGAGATGCTCGGAGGATGAGAAAATAAACTGCATGTCTTATCAGCTCAAAGGAAAGGCAGATAGGTGGTGGGAGACCTATGCCAAGTCAATTGCTCCAGCACGGAGGGACAACATCAGCTGGGAGGAATTCAAAGAAGCATTCTTTGAAAAATATATTCCGAGACAGTACCGAAAGGAAAGAGCGGTGGAATTTTTCCTGTTTGAGCAAGGAAAATTAACAGTGGAGGAGTATGATACCAAGTTTGGAGAGCTACTCCAGATGGCGCCGCATCTGGCGGACACGCCGCAGAAAATGGCGGAGAAATTCCGAGATGGGTTGTGTGAAGATATTCGCACACAACTGGCGACCATGAAGGGGTTAAGTTATCAGGAACTATTGAGCCATGCTTTGGACATAGAAGCGTCCAAAAACATGAAGAAGATGCCCGCGTGGGGAGCGCAGGAGGCACATGCTTCAGGCTCGAATCAGAAGAGGAAGTTTGAAGAGCCACCGAGGCAATTTGTGCAGGGTCAGGGCAATCAGAAGCGCCATGACCAAGGCAGACCGCAGAACTTTCAGGGAAGGCCAGACTATCAGAACTTCCAGAGGTTTAATCCTCATCAGGCTCAGAGGCGGGATCAAGCTGGACCGCAATACTGCCAAAGGTGTGGCAGAAAGCATACTGGGAATTGCCAAGGAAATGCGGTCAGATGCTTTAGCTGCGGAGGGCAAGGACATTATGCTAACAACTGCCCTACACCACCAGCACAAGGAGGCAACCGGCAGAACTTTTAGAGGCCGGCGAACCAGCATCTGAGGGCTATCAGAGGACACCGCCAACCGTGGAGAGGAAATGCTGGAAACAGAGGAGGTGGAAGGCAAGGAAATCAGGCGCCACCCAGGAACCAAGAGGGAAACTATCAGGGCGGTGATGGTCAGCCAAGGAGAGCCCGAGCCTATGCATTGGACGGGAATCAGGATGATGGTAACCTGGCAGGTATGGGATGCATTAATAATATACCTGTCATGGTGTTATTTGATACGGGAGCATCGCATACATTCATCTCATCAACATGTGTTGAGGCATTAGGACTTAAAGTAGAAAAGAATAGTCAGAACTTCAACGTAGTAATACCTTCAGGAGAAACAACTACTTCTACTTTAGTGTGCCGAGACTTGAGAATCGAGATGAAGGAGAATGAAATTCAAGTAGCAGAACTGAATGTTTTGGATATTCACGATGTAGACGTAATCCTAGGAATGGACTGGCTGTCTGAGAACAAGGCGACAATTTTGTGTCGTGAGAGAAGAGTAATCATTCCTCAGCTAGGGAATGAGGAGGCCTTTGTACATGGATTTAAGAAAAGGCAGAGAGTACCCGTGATTTCAGCGATCCAGGCAACGAAGTTGTTGCGCAAGACGGGAAATCAAGCCTTCTTAGTGTATCTGGAGGGAGAAGAGAAGCCAGAGCTAACAGTACAAGACGTTCCAATCGTAAAGGAATTTGAAGATGTGTTTCCTAAGGAACTACCAGGGTTGCCGCCAGACAGGCAGGTAGAGTTCACTATTGACCTAGAACCAGGTGCAACACCAATTTCTAAAGCGTCGTACCGCATGGGCCCGAAAGAATTACAGGAACTGAAAGTCCAGCTCCAAGAGTTGTTAGACATGGGTTATATCAGGCCTAGTGTGTCACCATGGGGTGCACCGGTTCTGTTTGTGAAGAAGAAAGATGGGTCGATGCGTATGTGCATTGACTACAAGGAGCTAAATAAATTGACACTGAAGAACAGATACCCATTACCGAGAATTAATGATCTTTTCGATCAGCTCATGGGAGCTAAGGTGTTTTCTAAGATCGATCTTCGATCAGGGTACCACCAGTTAAAGATTCAGAAGGAGGACATTCAGAACTAGATACGGTCACTACGAGTTTGTAGTAATGCCGTTTGGACTCACGAATGCTCCTGCAGTGTTCATGGATCTGATGAACCGAGTATTTCATCCGTGCCTCGACAACTTTGTCTTGGTATTCATAGATGATATTCTAATATACTCAAAGAGTGAAACCAAACACGAGCAACATCTGAGAATAGTCTTGCAGACCTTGAGGGAGGAGAAGTTGTACGCCAAATTCAGCAAGTGTGAGTTTTGGCTGAGAGAAGTGACATTCTTGGGTCACATTGTATCGGCTGATGGAATCAAGGTAGATCCAGCCAAGATTCAAACGGTGATGGACTGGAAATCACCAACTACGCCAAACGAGATTCGTAGTTTTCTGGGTCTAGCAGGTTATTACAGGAGATTCATCGAGGGTTTCTCGAAGATTGCGAAGCCGATGACCCAGTTACTACAAAAGAATGTGAAGTTTGAATGGTCAGAGGAATCTGAGAAGAGCTTCCAGAAGTTGAAGCAGTTGCTAACCACTGCGCCAGTTTTAGCAGTGCCAGAGCCAGATAGGAATTTTGAAGTTTACACTGATACTTCGAAGAATGGGTTAGGTTGTGTTTTGATGCAAGACGGAAAGGTGATAGCATGTGCGTCAAGGCAATTAAGACCGCACGAAGTGAATTATCCAACTTATGATTTGGAATTAGCAGCCGTAATCCATGCTCTAAAGATTTGGAGACACTATCTCTATGGTGTGAAATGTGCCATATTCACGGATCACAAGAGTTTGAAGTATTTCTTCGAACAAAAGAATCTGAATATGAGGCAAAGGAGATGGTTGGAACTTGTGAATGATTACGATCTGACGATTAATTATCATCCAGGCAAAGCCAATTCAGTAGCAGATGCTTTGAGCAGGAAGGGAGAAGCTCAGTTGGGTTGTATGCTTACAAGGGAGAGCAGTTTGATCATGGAATTTGAGAAGCTGAGTTTAGAAGTGATAGCACCTTCGGAGAGGAAGAAATGTGATTTAGCAGTATTGACAGTAGTGCCAGATTTGAGGAAGAGAATTTTGGAGGCACAAAAAGAAGACGAAGAGATGGAAAAGCTGCGCCAGAAATTGAAAGTTAAGCCAGTGGGGGAGTATCGGGAGGCAGATGATAGTGCGTTGATGTTCAGAGACAGAATCTTAGTGCCAAGCAGTGAAGAACTAAGGAATGAAATATTGAGTGAGGCACATGATACGCCGTATACCGCTCACCCAAGAAGTACTAAGATGTACCAAGATCTGAAAACTAAGTATTGGTGGGATGGTATGAAGAAGGATGTAGCCTTATATGTGGAAAAGTGTCAGGTATGTCAGCAAGTTAAGGCATTACATCAACGGCCGTATGGAAAGTTGCAACCGTTAGACATTCCCGAATGGAAATGGGAACATATCACTATAGACTTCGTAACGGGGTTACCGAGGTCACAGAAAGGAAATACGGTGATATGGGTTATAGTGGATCGTCTAACGAAAAGTGCTCACTTTTTACCGATTAAGGTGAATTATGGATCGGATAAGCTCGCACGAATATATGTTCGAGAGATAGTCAGACTGCACGGAGTGCTGAAATCTATCACGTCTGACAGAGATGCGAAGTTTACATGTCGATTTTGGATGAGTTTACAACAGGAATTGGGGACTCGCCTGAATTTCAGCATGACGTTTCACCCTCAATCAGATGGTCAATCCGAGAGAACCATCCAAACTCTCGAGGATATGCTGAGAACGGTAGTCTTAGACCGAGGAAGCAGTTGGGAGCCGATTTTGCCTTTGATTGAATTTGCTTACAATAATAGTTATCAGGCAACAATCGGAATGGCACCTTATGAAGCATTGTATGGGAAGAAGTGTCGTTCACCTCTATACTGGGATGAGGTAGGAGAACGAAAGGTCGTTGGACCGGTGATCACTGTAATTTCTACAGATTAATTATAGAAATAGTGGCAAATAAATTTGTAAACCCTAAGGTTATCGATCCAGGGGAATGAAGCAACGAAAAATCCTAAATACTAAATCAGACGTTCTTAAAATACTGGTTAGGAAAAGCAATTAAAAAGTTTTGGTTGTTTTGAAAATTGTAATACTTGCTAATGAAAATTAAACAGGAAATTTAAAAAAACTTTTGAAGTCAAATAAGAGAAGCACAGATTCCAGGGATATCTACCTATCAAGTATGACATATATGAATGAATTGATTAATTCCCAATTTTAATTCCTCTTCGTAGTGAAACATCATAAAAGTATTACGAACTTCTTTGTTGGACAATTCGTAAAGTAGATTAATTAATTACCTATCTCCGCTCGGTCTCAAGATAAATTAACTAACTCCAAAGATCTACAGATATATTCCTACAATCAATCTCCTTCAGTTACGACAAGAAATCAAATTATATTGTGAAAATCTCTTTCGATTGAAAACTATCACAGTTACGTCTCAAGTAATCAACTAGATAATCCTAAGATGTGGCCAACAAATCAAGATTATGAATAAGCACAGAGTTCACAAACTATGAAGGGAAAGGGAAAATAATTCAATTAATCAAACATGTATACATTGATAATTCGAAACCCTAGAATCTGAGAAAGGATTTAGTTACACATATTCACGGTAATATTCATCATAGAAAAATACAACCTGAATTGCATAAAAACTGGAATCCTGAAATCTTCCCGCAGGAACTTGTCTTCAAACATAAAACTCTAAAAACTCTTGGAATCTCTCAAAATCTGAAATCTAGAATGAATCA
>JAPKLW010000339.1:392799-415234 GCA_026898455.1 Plectranthus barbatus | reverse complement strand
CTAAAAACTCTTGGAATCTCTCAAAATCTGAAATCTAGAATGAATCACGATTGGAATGAGTGGGGGTTCTGAAAAATCGAATTTACAAAGTTATATATAGAGGTGGAGGTGTATCAAATCAAATCTAGGGCTAAAGATATGAAAAATCTTGAATTCAGCCAATTTCCCGCGCCAGGAGGTCTCCGTCGATCGACGAGGCATCCCCGTCGATCGACGTGGCCTTCAAATCACCGTCGATAGATGCTGATTGGCGTCTTGTCGACGCAGCTTCTCGCCCCTTCTGCGCGGTCTCACAGTTTTAGCCATAACTTCCTCTCCCGAACTCCGATTGACTCGATTCCAGTTGCGTTGGAGAGCTAACTCAAAGAATCATACATTGCCATGCACCAATAGCCCGAATTCCTCTTGTGGAAAAACTCTTCACTGCTACTCTTACACGTCACTGCTTTCGGAACGGTTTTCTCATGAGTTTAGGCCTAAAAACCTGCATAAACATCAAAACACACCTAAAACCACCTAATATTGACATCATGCATAAAATATATATATAAACTCAATAAAACTACATAAAATAGTATATAAATAATGTAGATAAGTGAGTGAAATAACGAGCTTATCAACCGGACACAATAAGTGAAATGATTGAGATAGTCCGACAGATCAGAGAGAGAATTAAGGAAGCGCAGAGTAGACAGAAGTCCTACGCCGATTTGAGGAGGGCTGAATTATGTTTTGAAGTGGGGGACAAGATGTTCCTTAAAGTTTCACCTTCCAAAGGAATAATACGTTTCGGGGTAAAAGGAAAACTGAGACCACGCTATGTGGGACCATATGAGATTCTTGAGCGCATTGGTCCAGTGGCATACAGATTGGCATTACCCCCGAGCATGGGTAATATTCACAACGTATTTCATGTATCTCAGCTGAGGAAATATGTATACGATCCTAGACATGTGATACGACAAGAAGAAGTGGTCTTAAGTCCAGATCTACGTTATGAGGAGCAGCCAGAGGCTATATTAGACCGGAAGATGCAAGAGCTCCGGAATAAGTCTATTCCGCTCGTAAAAGTGCTTTGGAGCCACCATGGGCAGGAAGAAGCAACTTGGGAATTGGAGGATAAGATGAAGGAAAAGTATCCTAAGCTTTTCGAAGCTTTGTAAATTTCGGGATGAAATTTTTATAAGGGTGAGGGGATGTAACACCCGTGTATTAACCATGTATAATTATTCAAGTTATATAAGGTGGTTTAATTCCGAATTTTGGTGTATTCATTTCATGAATTCAATTGAGATTTATGATTATCATGAAGTTGAAAGGTAAATAAATAAAGAGATACCATGGTTGGAATTGAAATTGGCAAGATGAATTGTGAATAATATGATTTAAGTATGAATTGGATGGATTAATGAGTATGGAAATATATTTATACACATAAATATGTGTATAATGAAGTTAATAGAGGAACTATATTATACATGGGGAATCATATCATATTATACCTTATATTATGAGAGGTATAAATAGAGGAAGGAATTATAACATAAGCTTTTCTAGCTTATATTATAATCTTAGAGAGAGAAAGAGTGAGAAACCCCCCAAAACCTCAAACCCGTCAGACTACTTTCCGGCTACTTTCCGGCAGATTCCGGCAACTATCCAACAAGCGACCACCACCATTGCGTAGCATTCTTCAAGAGCTTCGATTTGACTACTCGTGGGCTCCGAGAGGACGAAAAACGAGTGAGTTATCGGAGGTTGAAGTTGAGGTGGGTTTTAAGTTGTGATTTTTGTATATCTTGTTATTCCGGCCGAATTCCGGTGATTTGATCGTGGATTCGTGTTCCCAATCGTACAGGGAACAATCGGACGTCAAGAATGCCTCATTTAGATGCCGGAAAACCACGACCGCCGCCGCGAACGGAGGAGCTCCGGCGAGGTATTTTGAGTTCCCGTTTTCCGTCATATTTTTGTGTTTCAAGGGTAGAATCATTTTCGTTGTAGTCTAGGGAGTCGGATTATATGATTGCATGTGTCATCGGCCGGCAAAATCGCGAGATACGACGAGTTGCAGGCGCAGCTCCGGTGAACCCGCGAAGAAGATGACTCCTGTCGATCGACAGAAATTGTGTCGATCGACAGGGGGTCGATCGATAGGGTGATGTCGAACCAGTCCTGTCGATCGACAGGAGGTGTGTCGATCGACAGGATGTATGTCGAAGGAGGCATATCGACTGACTTCTGTCGATCGACAGGAGCCATGTCGATCGACAGGAATAGTCGATATACATTGTGTCGACAAAAGCCTGTCGACCGAGTTGATCCTGTGTCGACCGAGGGTGTGTCGACCGACACAAATCCCTGTCGGTCGACACAGAGGCTTGAAATGTTATAAGTTGTCGTTCTATCCTAGTTCTTTCGAGTTCTGTTTGTTTATGATTAAGATGTATTATCTTAGATATATCGTACTGACTCGAGAACCCTAATTGTTTGTAGGAATTTGAAAGCAAGGATTGTGTAAGCTCATTCTAGCAAGAGACATCTAACCAAAAGCCAATAACGAGGTGGGAAACTATTTCAGTAAAAACTCAAAATGCGTGTTTTTATTTTCAAAATGTGTTATAAAATGCTTTGGTTTAAAATGAGAATGCTATTATATTTGTCCTCTGTCGGTTCCCATCGACAAGAGAGATTAATAAATGAGTTTGGAACCAGGTTCCCATAACTGAGCTAGAACTCATTTAGTAGTATGGAGTAGCGACTCCATATGATTGTGATTTTTGAAGATATAAGGTGGAAATTGTGGTACTTGGATGTGGAATTGTGGGTGAAATTGATTATGGTGATTGTGAATGTTGAATATTAAACGATCGGGTCTCAAAATGGATTGCTGAGACTAGTGCACTCAGATGACAGTATGTTGAATGTGTTACATTCCTAACTGATCATCGTAACTCGGAAGCCGGCCAACTTCCAGTTACAAACCCGAAACAGATATAATAACACATAAAAAGCACGTGCGTGAAAATAAAATAATTTAGATAGCATGGATCTTTTCAACAAAACCCCATGTCTATCTGTGTAAGTTGCATAGCATGTTTCCTATATAAATGTATGATTTCGGGCATATTTCTCATTGGGTACGAAAGTACTCAGCCCCTCGCGTTATTTCTAAAACGTGCAGGTTAAGCAGCATGGAAGGAAGTAGCGGGTGTAAGCTGGAGGAGTAAAGAAGTTATGTTGAAAGTTAATAGATCCTGTGACATGTATCTTCACATACATGTCACCATCACGCTACACATACGCTGCTACACTCTCTGAACTTCCTTCCCTTTTTAATTACTTAACTTTTGGATACTGTTATTTTAAATCTTGACTCGAAGTACTTTTGTTGAATACTTTTATATTTTAATTAAAATAAAGTCTTCCGCTTATTATTTCTTGAAGTGCGTTTGACAAAACCTGAAACATCAATGTAACATGGCCCCAAATTGGGAAGGTCAGTTGGGGGCGTTACATTTATCTTCTACTAATTATGTAATTTAACTATTATTTATATATATATTTAAACATTATTTATATAGTTTCTTATATAATGTACCCCCAATTTATCTTCTTCATATTTTGTACCCCAATTCTAATTTTCTAGATCCGCCTCTGATTAGTATATCCATGGTTTATATTTTTAATATATAGATAATATTAATTTTACGTAACATAAAAAGTCAAACTGATGTACTCACATTTTCTACATTTTAGCATAAAGATTATATAGATAAAGATTATATCTTTTTTAACATATTTTGATTCTTCCCCACATCCGTAGAAAATCATAGTACCAAATGCCAGAACAACTTTTCTTTTTCTTTCTTTTCGTCGGTTGTGATTCTTGAATCTAGGTTTGCTCAACAATGGCTCAAAAATATCGCAAGTCCTTATAAAAGACAGATATTTTAGACGGTATATGCTTTTCTACTGAACTTTTTATCATACATTCAATAAAATATCCACCAAAAAATTGACTACTTCTAAATTTTTTAAAATATCCCTTCTCAAGATATTATTTTGCTATCAGCTTCCATTTACCTATAGAAATAGATCAAACTATCCTATCAAATTTCAACTCTGGTCTATTTAGCTTCTCGTTTGTTCGCCCTTTCTATTAAAATTACTAAATTTTAATTCCTTAAAATTTTTATACAGTTAAATATACTCATACCTCAAATTAGATTTCTTAAGGTCATCTATTTAAATAATATATTATATAAATTATTCAATTAAATATATTTATTATTTGACAATTATATATATATATATATATATATATATATATTATATTTAAATTTAAAAATAAATATAATACTAGAATAACACTCGTGCATGGCTCAATTATATATTTGATCGGGATCGAAATAGTTTTTTTAATATTTAATTTTTTATTTTAAGTTTTTTCAATTATTATTGCTTTAATTATTAAAAGATCATCTAATTCTTTGATATTTTTGAGTTCATGATGAAAAAATAACAATCAAGAAACAAAAAATTGAATTGATTTATACTTGAATGCATATATTATGATTCTTTATGTATTATTTCCGTAATTAATAAAGATTATGCATTCAATCAAAAAATTATTTATAATTATTTATGTTCTAATTGATAATTTTAGTTTATGATTAATTTGATTATTTAATTTCATAAGATTTATAAATTTAGTATATATTATTACGCAAATGAACATACATTTATTTGAGTTGTAATTAAATGTTATTTTTTTAAATATTCTATTTAAAATAAAAGAATATGTTGTCAGTTTATGATTAATTAACTAATTAGTTCATTAAATAACTAAGTAATGTAATTAAATATTCGCCACCCAAAAATATCTCACGTAACTCATCCATTTCCCCTGCACGCACCTTAGCAAATTATTGAATTGGAGATTATTTATAATCCAATAATTTGTATTGATGATTCAGACTAATTTTGATGTGCCCAAAATTAGGATTACTTAATATTTTTGTTTTCTTCAGTTGAGTTTTATAGTGATAACTTTCCAAGGACTGGCTAAATATATGTGTACATATACGTATAAATTAATAACTATCAAGATTATTTTAGTATAAATTAAATATTGTAGTTCAGAGGAATGCATGCATGGACTTATCTAATCAATATATAAGAGACTCTAGAATATTTATATGCAACGAAAAAATAAATATAAATTAACATCAATTGTGAAAAAATTATAAATTGTTAAAATTATATTCAAATGTAAAATAAAATTACATTGAAATTTTATATAGTTAAAAGAAGAATTATAACAAAAGTATTTTAAGGGCGAGATCCGGTTTATGTCGCACCCGGGGATATCCGACTTTACCGGTCGGGGCTCACATATTTTCAAAATCCAATTTTCAAAATCCAAGTTTAATTATAAATAATTTATTAAAATATGTGTGCAACTCATAATTTCTTTTTACACCTAATTTACTGACATTTTCTAATAAAATTATTTTAGTTTGAGTTCTAATACTGATTTAATATTAAAGATAAAATGATACCATTCAAATCATATATAAATCGATCCTATTATAAAATTTTGTACTTTTAAGCAAAAACATAATTACTTTATAATGCTGGCCAAAATCGTGATGTCTAATAAAAATTATGCTATGTCTTGAGGAAATGTACAAGCGAAGCATATGAAGGCTAATTCTGATGAAAATTCGGTAAATTTTTGACAAAAAGGATAAATTTGATATATTTTTACAAAGGGAAAATATGTAAATCTAATCCAAACTTTGGATGAGTTCCCCATTTTATTCCAAATTTTTAAATATAACAATTTCAGGCTTAAACTTAGAACGAGTTCCCAATTTTATCACAATTATTAAGATATGACTTGATTTTATGTCTTTATTCGTTTGAATATTAAAAATAAATATATTTAAATTATTATCTTAGACCTGACCACTTTAAAATAAATTGTTAACGAAAATAATATTCTTTTAGAAAATTATCTTAATTTGAAAGTAGAATATATAGTGAAGATTAATATAGTATGATATGTAAATATGTGTGTCCATTTAAAATTTTCGATGTTTAAATATTGACGGTGGGAAGAAAATTGAGAATTTGTTGGTCCCAAAATCAGAGTGCGATATGTGTAGCGGAAGGTTTTGTGTTTGCAACGGAAATAAATGTAAGCACAAGCACTGGTCCGTTTAAACAGGGCAAAGTCAGTTTTGTGTGTAGTCAGTTTAAGCTTAAGTCTGTGTTCCATCTTAAGTCAGTTTCACAGTTTATATTCTTCAATACTTGGACAAGTATTGAAGGTTCAAATAGTCAGTTTGTGAAACAGAGAAAACAGAGCAAGTATGTGGAAAGCAGTAAAGCAGCACACAAAGATTTATAGTGGTTCGGATTTCAATATTCTACATCCACTCTTCAGACACAAGGTTTGGATAATTTACTAAGTGAATACAAGCCTCCTTACGATCTATACACAATCCGTGACACCTCCATCCTCCGGTCAGCTGTGGCACTCTCCTAGGAACTCCTTGTAGACTCAGTCTTCAGGTTGAAGTGGAGACGCACCCCGCAGCCTCCTTCCTGGTTGGTGGATGTTTAATAATTCTTCCAAGTTGATTGGATGTTTAAAGGTTCTTCCCAGAATTCAGGGTGTCGGCATACGCCCGTGATAATCAGAATCCCAGACTAGGAAACTGATTGTTATGAATATATTTCAGAAAGATATATTCACCAAACTGAGCCTCAGCTTAGAGCTTCGGCCTCGTGCTAGGAGAAGATAGCACGGTGGGTAACTTGAGTCGGAGACTTAAGTCTCGTGTTTACAACACAAAAAACTTCGAGAGAGTTTTGTGGGAGAGATGACCTGAATATGCCCTTTGTCTCTTTAGACTAGTAGATTTTTAATTCTGTTCACGTAACCTTGTTAAGGTTGAGAGGGCAGGTCTTTATATAGAGAGGAGAGCCTATGACAATTTGAATTTCTATCCGTACGTTAGACTCATGGATTATATTGTCCAATCGTAGCCCATGCCTTATGTCTCCTTTCTGCTCTGCCCATTGTCAGTGTACTATACACTAACTTTATGTCAGACTCCTTTACAACCCAAGGAACCCAATTTGGATAACCTCGTACTGACTTAGACATTTTACAAATGCCTGAGTCTGACTGAGGCTTCTTATACTGACTTCTAAGAGTCAGTACAACTTAGCCCTCATACTGACTTCCCACGGTCAGTATGATAAATCATCATACTGACTTTCCATAGTCAGTATGGGAAATGCCCTCATACTGATTTCCCCGGATCAGTATGGTAATCCCTTAAACTGACTTCTCCTTAGTCAGTTCGGGAAAGCCCTCATAATGACTTCTCCTGGTCAATATGGTTAGACCTAAAATTGAGTGCTCCAACTCAGTTTTTGGTTAAGGCTAGGCGTGATGATAGTCAGTTCTCGAGCATTCTCCGTTGCTCGATCTTCAGTCTAAGTTCTATTACAACTCGATCGATCCTATACAAGGATTACAGTTTAGAGCTCTAGAAACTGGAAAAACTGACTAAGATGGCTTACATTATTTGACCCACCAAAACATCAAAAGTAAGGAAGGATTTCTTTAATAAAAATCCTAACAGAACTCATTTAAAGTTTAGGCCGAAATTGTTATATTTAAAAAGTTGTGATAAAATTGGGAACTCATTTAAAGTTTAAGATTGAAATTATTATATTAAAAAATTTGGGATAAAATTAAGAATTCAATCAAAGTTTGGAATATATTTGTATATTTTCCATTTTACAGAAACTATTATAAAGAAACTATTGTAATACAAGACTATTATGTTTATCTATATTATAAACACAAATACTTCATGGATATGCATATAAATTATAATAGTATTGGATATAAACGCACAATTACCTAAATATAGATAGATTCATATTATAATATAAAATACTCTTTTATTTTTCATATGTTGATTAAGATTCATTTTCCTTATTTAAATAGCTTTTCTTACTATTCTAATCGAATAAGTATTATAAGTGATTTAAGTTTACTAAATATCCGAATTGGATAGACGAACTCAATAACAAATTGTGTGTTTCTTATAAATATTTTTAGGGGACTACAGTTTACTTTTGAATATTTATTTATTGTTGCAAAAGTAACTAAATATTTATTGAATTTCGTTTTAATATTTAGTGTTTATTTATTATTCTAAAAAGACCTAATATTTAATGTACAACTTTACATTATTTAATTTTATCAACAAATTAAGACAAACACCGATTACGACTGCTCGTCACAAAAGTGAAGCGCAAGTTTGTGGCGAAGATCTTTGACGATAAGGATTAAATTATAAGTTGGAGATTTAAAAAAAGAATGAACTAAATCTTATATAAGAAATGTTTTTATGAAAATAAACAGATATTAAAAATAAAAATATAATTGAATTTTTATTTTTGTATCTTATACATTGCCCCCAACTTTTCGGGTAAAAAACTTCATCTACTAATGCAAGTGGACCTCAACTGCTCAACACTTCTCTCTCTTCACTCTTGAGATCCAATCCTCCTCCTTCCTGCTCCACCATATCCCTCCGTCCTCCACCACCTCCGCCGCCGCGTCAAGCTTGCCTACAGAACGGAAGTACTGCTCCAGTCAATTAAATATGTCGTCCCATCAAGAAAGCTCGCAGTCATTCCATTGGCACTACGCCGAGTTCGACGACAGCAACTTCCAAATCCGCGGCCGCACTCTCTTCTTCATCGTCGTCCTATTCTCCGTCGTCCTTGTGGTGGCGCTTCTCTTCCTCTACGCGAGGTGGGTCTGCCGCTTCGGTCCTCCTCCGCCTCAGCGCATCGCCGCCCGGTCGGCCCACCCGCCGCTGGGGCGGCGGCAGGGGCTGGATGCTGCCACCATTAACAGCTTCCCCATCGTGCTGCACAAGATCTCGATTTCGGAATCAGACGGCGAGCAGGATTTCAGCGACGGCGAGTGCTGCATATGCCTCGGAATATTCTGCGACGGCGAGAAGGTGAAAGTGCTGCCGCAATGCCAACATTGCTTCCACTCGGAGTGTGTGGATAAGTGGCTCGCCACTCAGTCGAGTTGCCCGCTCTGCCGTGGCTCCCTCCGAGTCGACTCGCCTGTTTGACTCGTCCCTCTTCTTTTCCACTCCTTTTTCACCTCCCTCAAATTGGGGATATACTGTTTGAATTGAATTTGGATAATAATCAATTAGATCCTGCCATTTTTTTTCAAACAGGATTTTGGGTGGAATATTGTAAAATCTTCATATATTTAATTACTTTTGGATAATTAATTAGCTAATTTTTTTTTTAATCTTTCTCAAACAGAATTTTGGGTGGAATATTGTAAAATATTTATAGAATTAATTACTTTTGGATAATTCATTTCATCCAACTAATTTTAGGTCACAACTCCTTTCACATGATTTGTCTTAGCCGTTAAATCGGTCACAACTCTTAATTCCTTTTTTTGAGAGATTGATATTAATTCTTTCCTAATTTTGTATTCTTGGAATTGTATTTTTTAAAGAAAACTTACATTCATGTTTTTAATGCGGAGAAAATCTTCATATGATTATTTGGCACTGCTTATGAATTGAATTGCAATTTGCAACACTCAGAAGAATCATCTAGAACATATCTCAATTTTTAAACCAATTCTAAAACCGAGATTTCACCTAATTAACTAGCGAATGTTTTATATAAAAAGATCTTTACTTAATTAATGAGTAGCGGATATTTAATATATAAAGATCTTTAAATAAATAAATAAATAATCTGAATATCGATTTTTCCTAGATTTTCTGTATTTCAGAAAATATTCATATTTTGTATTTGTGGTTCTATTTTGCTTTGAGTTCGGACAAGAGTATGTGTTTTTCGAAAGAAAAAGTGAAAATAAAATCAGTTGGCTACTCAGCTTCGCCGAAGCTTCTACCAGTTTTCAAATGTAAAATTCTTATACATTGCAAGGAATATAACAATATATATATATATATATATATATATATATATAAATCTTTATTATTTACGATAAATAATTAATATAAATCTTTATTCGATTTTATAATCCTCGCACGTCTCTTGAAATATTTCAATGGGATTTTCATGTCGGTATATGGATAAAATGGTGAAATCGTCTTGATGATAACTGAAAAGTTATGGGTTCGAGCTTTTCAGAAAAAGGTGGGTTGTGCGAGTTTTAAATTAATATAATAATAGTTTATTATTATTATATATTTACTTTTCTGTAATTATGAAAATATCAGCCATTGTTTCATCGGTGAGGATGTAATTCTAATTATACAAGTAAGATAAATTCCGCCAAGAAAATATAAAAATGTTAAGATTATTTAAAACTATAAAATAAGAAGTAACGTGGTAAATTAATTGCTACATTTTTTTAGAACAATTTCGAATGAAAAGGGTTTTTTTTAATTTTTAATTTATTATTATTATTTTTTTTTTCCTTTTGGGGCCAACCCCTTATAACCCCACTCCACCCAAGAAGGATTGAAGTGACTAAATACTCCCTCCGTCCCACAAAATTAGTCCCATTTGCCTTTTTTGTCCGTCCCATCTAATTGTTCCATTTCCTAAAATGGCAAACTTTTTTACACTCATCAATAAAATATTAATTCCACTACACTCACTAACATTGGTTATCGTGCCAAAACCAAATGGGACTAATTACATGGGACGGAGGGAGTATAAAATTAGCTCCCTCAAAAAATGAAATGCTTACTCAAATTATTTACTTTACATATATTTAAGAAGATAATCGAGAGTACGTATGTTTGATTGTTTTCGTTTCATTATTACTTTTAAATTTAGGCATTTGAATTTATAGATTAATTTTGTAAAAATCAGGGTTCTCGTTTTAGATATGTAATTTTAAAGTCTTAAAAATGTATAGAGGTGTAATTAAATTGGACAATAACAAATTCTTATTTTAATAAAAGAGACCTGGAATGATATTTAACTGAAACTCAGTCTCCTAAGAAGTTATTAAAATCTCATAATTTTTTAACAAGAATTGCAAAATCCATAATCTAACTTTTAAGACGTGTGTAAATAATAAATAGCTTAAGACAAGTTGTGGAAAGGCATTAAAGTACGAATTAATTAAACACATTAGCAACGCAATTTGTCCTAATTAATACCATTAGCCAATCTTCTTATATAATAATTTATGCATATATATTGGCAGTCAAGCATTAAAAAAACATTAAAAGTATTTTAAAGAAAACAAGAGTGGAATACAGGAGAAATAAATAAATCAAAAGCCATGAACAAGTTGGAATGAAATGTTGTATATTTAGTAGCATTAACATAATTTGCAAAAACGAGAAAATGAGATTTTTCTGATTTTCTTTCTTTCTTTATTTTTTTTCCATCTTTTTTTGCTGTATATGCTTTTCACCTACTTATTTTTGTGATAATAACTTATGCATGTGCCTAATTATAAGATAGATTTAGTCGTTTTAATTTTTTGTTATCTGCTTTATGCCTAACTTGGTGACTGTACAATGCACTCATTGATGATTGAAGTTGTTAACTGCGATTAGACATTACTTCATAATTTAATTATTATTCTTTTACAGCTTGTTAAAGCGTTTGTGTTTGATGATTAGTTGATTACGGCTACGAGTTAAAAGTAATTACTCCCTCCGATCCGATTATATAGTCCGAGTTACTATTTTAGGGTGTTTCAATTATATAGTCTAGTTTCTATATTTCGTATTGTTTTTATATGGTCATTTACCATTATATCCCTGAATAATCTTGGAAAATGAAAATATTAAATATAATATTATGAAAATGAGAGGTTAATTAATGTTTTAAATAAGGTAATGTTGGAAGTTTGTTTAAATATTAAATAATTTTTGACAAACGTGCAAGATCAAAGTAGACTATATAATCGGAACGGAGGGAGTAGTAATTTGCTGCATTAATTTATATGCTTCAATATATATATATATATATATAGAGAATTGAAAGGTTTTTTTTTCCAATGCTAAAATTAAAGTTGACACTAAATATAAATGAATCTTACTCCTAGAATTGATAATAATGATAGCAAAAATAAAAAATATTAATAATTAAAAAATAATAAGATCTTAAACATGACTTAGAAAGTAATTAAGTATAAAGTTTTGAAAAAAAATCTTAATTTGAATTTTTGAGATTAATGGTGTAATACAAATTCATTTTTAATATTGGATTTATTTCATTATATATATATATATATATATATATATATATATATAGGGACACATTTATATGTTAACCACTCTCCAGATGTTACCTACAGATTTCATTTGCCGGTACATTATCTAGACAAGCTAACTACATTATCTAAGCAATATATGGTACATTACGAAGATAATGTATTATATTATTTGCATTACATTATCTATTACAATTTGTACATTATCTTTCGTAATGTACCATATATTGCCTAGATAATATAGTTAGCTTGTCTAGATAATGCACCGCCAAATGAGATTTGTAGGTAACATCTGGGGAGTGGTTAACATATGATTACAACTCTATATATATATATATATATATATATATATATATATATATATAGAACAGTGTTCAAATCCGAAACATATATTTATGTGTGAACAGTGAACTTATATCTAGCCGTCTATTTTTTGTAATTTAATGGATCAGATTTTGACATGTGGCATTTAATTAATGTTTTTTAAATAGCGAAAGGGCTTGATTGGTATAATTAAAAATATGATATATAGTATCTTTTTTTAGTTTGGTAATTTCCTAATTTCATGCAATTAACCAAAGATATTATATCTTTTTATTTGTTTTCATATTTTCTTTGTAGTTATCGTTCATTATCAGCCATCTTCCTCCCCCTCATTCTCTTCAACCTCCATTATTGCTGCCGCCGATTCCATCAGCCATCTTCCTCCTCCGCATCCTCTTCAGCCTCCATTGTTGCCGCCGCCGATGCCATCAGCCATCTTCCTCCTCCTCATCCTCTTCAGCCTTCATTGTTGCTGCCGCCGGTTCCATCACGCTGCCAGGGCCGAACCGCTTAGATCTGGGACCCGCCGGAACCATCCATGTGAGACTCAGAGAGTGTCTCTCCGCCCGCCACTGGTTCACCAACGTCCGCTCCTCTCGTCGCTGGCTCTCCTCCGCCCACATCAAATTCTTCCACCCCGCAACCCACATCGCTGTCGACGATGATATTTTTTTCCACAAAGAAATTCAGTTTGTCTCACAAGGCTGGCGACAAATATAAGATTTTATTTCATGTTGTTTTTCATTTTTTCACTCATTATTTTTTTCGCTTTGAATTTAGGGTTCATGAACAATTTTTTTTT
Organism: Plectranthus barbatus; assembly: GCA_026898455.1. Classification (NCBI taxonomy): domain Eukaryota; kingdom Viridiplantae; phylum Streptophyta; class Magnoliopsida; order Lamiales; family Lamiaceae; genus Plectranthus; species Plectranthus barbatus. The sequence goes on along the minus strand of JAPKLW010000339.1, from coordinate 401,819 downwards.
TTTTTTTTGTAAATGTCGTGTGGCTACGCAACGCTAGATGTAAGGCACGCAGATGATGGATCCGGCTGTCACTTGGTGGATCGCCTTCACGAGCAGATTTCATTATTTTTCCGTCATACACGATTATCATTGTTATTTTAGACGAGTGTCATTATTTTTGAATAAATGTATCATTGTTCGAATTCATGTTTAATGGATTGATAATTATCTATTTATTGTCTACATTGTGTGACTCAGTTAATATGTAGCATTGTATGTTGTTTATATTATCATTGCTACATGTAATGAATATCATTTTATCAAAATTATCATTTTAATCTTAAATAATTTTTAATACACCTTTAAAATCATTGTTATCTTTATTCAATATCATTGTACGTTGTTTGACATTATCATTGTTACATGTAATTATTATCATTTTATCAAAATTATCGGTTTAGTCTTAATTGAATTTAAATACACCTTTAAGATCATTGTTATCTTTAATAAATATCATTGTACGGTGTTGACATTATCATTATTACTTGTATTCAATATTCCTCAATCAAATTCGTTCGTCGGACGATTTCTGCTTCCCTTTTCCTCTCTCTCTGTCGTCAAATTGTTGAATTTCGTAGGTGGAATGATATTCAATTAATTAAGTAAATAGATAATAATGGGAGGAGATCTTAGAAGGATTTTAATGATATTCAATTAATTAAGTAAATAGATAATAATGGGAACATATCATGAGCTATATTTTTGGTAACTGCACCCTTAATTTTCGCATGCAGATCTTTAATGATTTGAATTTTACCTGTTTGTGACTAATTTACCCTTTTGATGATATATTAACACTGCGACAATGATAAATATCATCATTAAATCGTGGACGTTAATCTCTTAAATGAATGGCTAGATCTTGGTCTCTGTTCATTCACAGAACCTTGTTCAGCCATGAACGCACCCCTATATATATATATATATTTATAATTAAATAATAAAGAATGTGAATATATGCCACGCCCCGAATTGTAAAATGAAGAATAATTAGTGAGGTGAATCGGGAGAAATGTGACATGGGTGTTTGGAATATGTATAACATGAATGCAACCAAGATAAAACATTTAAACACGATTTAATAATTAGAAGGGCACCTCTCGAAGAGGGATCGAGGCACTCTAAATGACAAAATATCTAGTTAATTGTATGAAAAACAAGTACTCCTTCCGTCCTACTTGAATTATCACTTACTAAATTGAGCGTCCTAACTAAATTGTCACATTTCCAAATATGACAACTTTTCACACCCAACAATAAAATATTAATCCTACTAACTCATTCTACACTTACAACTCTTAATTTCCGTGCCGAAAAGAAAGGCGACAATTGTAACGGGACGGAGGGAGTATTTAAAGTAAGAGTTTTGCTAGCAGTGGAAATCTTAAGGTATTTGAAGGTATCAAGTGAACACATGCTCAAAAATGGTTATCAAATGATTGAATGCATCCCTTTAGATAACAGCCACACATAGGGTTTTACTTTGGAAAATCCACCTATCGTGCCAAAACATTTCTTATTTGATTGCAGTTATTTACATTTCACAAGTTATACTATCTGCTACCACGTGTGATCCAGGAGGTGACCACCTGCACCGGTCATGATGCACATTCAGTTTAAGGTGCTACCTTAACGAGCCGACATCACAGTGCAATAATCACTGACATCTCTTTCAATACCTGAATGGACATTGATGGATTTGTATACTGAAAGCATTATGATTAGTATATTATGTACAAGGTTTATTGGTTAATATTCTGGGAATCATTAATGTTGTGTGTTTATCTCCTGTCTGAATTAATAAACATGTGTCGCAAACGCTCTTATCCTCTTATCTCCTCGATAGGGAGATGATATGGTGTGTAGTAGATCACAGAAAATCGTATGGATCGGTTAACCTAGCGAGATATAAACGGTATCACAGCTGAGATAGTCCTATGATATACTGTCGGTATAAGCCGCAACATACGCGGTAATAATCGGTTTATCTTGGTTGCTTGGTATGTTTGGTGCGTGTGGTACACATTGATAGGACCTAAAGAAGATCGATTATTTTATCTTGGTGGCTTGATGGAATTTTATGCCTAAATGAAGGTATGGAAGTATACACAAATTTGTGTGCCACTTTGAGATACTATGGTAGAGAGTTCTTGTTGAACTTGTATATCTATATCTTAGGTGGAAGCAGTTTGTGTATTATTGTCTGTGACTGGAACTAGGTAACCATATCCAGTATAGGATGGTGACATTCCCTGAGAAGCTCAAAATGTTCGTTAAGCTAAAGTCCTGTAGGCTGATTAAGTTTAAGCATAAGTGAAATGGTTGAGTGGATTGACTCAGGAATAAAATATGTTAATTAATTTTGGAGCTTGTTAAATCTCAAATTAATTAATGAATGTCTATTACCTTAAATATGAGAATTTTCTGAGCCAATGCAACACGTTCCTCATAACGTGGTAGCAAATAGGTTGGACAACATTGATTCTCTGGTGGCATGAATAAATATTAATTAATTAATTATATTCTGGGTTGAATATGTGAATTAATTAATTGATAGGCCTTATTTGCTATTTACATTCTGGTCCTGATCTGGCCCATTAAAGCTCAAGCCCATCTGAGATCAGATTTCTCCTATAAATACCCCTCAGACTCTCATATCACAACACACCACTAGATCATAAGTTGCTACACAACACACCAGTAATTGGGAGCTGGTCATAAGCGACAAGATCTGAGAAAAAAGGAGGAAATTCTGCTTCTCTATAGGCACAAAATCTAGAGGAAATCTTCACCTGATTTTCGGATGGGAGCTGGGATACAGATCAGAAGATCAGATCTGGAGGATCTATCTCTTCTTTCTCTCTCTAGTTTTCAAAATTATCTGTTTAATTTCAGAAGATTGAATTCCATCATCTTGTAGGATTAAATCTTGTTCCGCAAGAAAGAGGATTGATAATCAAATCTCTATGCACCCAGTTCAACAGCCGCGCACGGCGGCCGTGCAACAGCATAAGGCAGCGCGACAAAGGGTGAGGGAGCAGGCGACCGGAGGATGCAGCAACCCCGCAGAGGAAACCTAGGGTTTGCCATGTGTTGCACGCACGCCAAGGCAGTAGCCCCACATCCCAGAGCCAACCCGGACGGCATGCAGGGTCGACAACGGCGCGCATGGTGGGGAGGAAGCAGCAGGACACTGGCGATGATGGTCAGGCGCGCAGGGGCGCGCGTGCACGGCGGAACCCTAGTTTTCGTGCGCATGCGGCTTCCCCATGCCTCTGTGTACATTCACGATGGTTCTCCATCCCTATGCGGATGCCAGCGACGATGGTGGAAGGTCGAATGGAGAAGAAAGAGAGGCAGCAGCGGTCGTTGGCGTAATGCAGTGCGGCCGCGCGTGGCATAAAGCCTAGGGTTTGTGCGTGCGGCCTGCGCACGTACTACTGCGCCCCTGCACTCTTCTCCGGCGGCGAACGAAAAGCAGTAGGTGGTGGACGGCGACAGGCGACATCAGGCAGGCCGGGCGGTGGTCGACAAAGAAGAGCGATAACAAGGATGGTTGGAATCGCGGGCTACATCCGTGTGATTCTTCATGCATGGCGGTTGCATGATTCTATGGGATTTCCTGGCTGCACCAGTTAGCCGGCGATGGTGGTTCACCGGTGGTGGCCTGTCCATCTGTATGCATGCGGGCCTCGAGCTCACGATGTGTGTATGACTCCAGTTGTCCTATTTTGTGATGGATCAAATCTTGGAGGCCTAATTTTTCAGAAAAAGAATTCAGATCTCAATCCAAGTAGTGGGATCCCAGTCGAAGATCTGTAAAGTAAATCCAACTTGTAATACTCCCTCCGTCACGGTCAAATTATCCACATTTGACCGGGCACGATAACCAATGCATGTGAGTGGTAGTGGGAGTTAGTGGGATGAATATTTTATTGATGAGTGTAGAGAATTTGCTATTTTAGGAAAGTGGACTAATATTGTGGGACAGACGAAAAAAGAAATGTGGACAATTTACTTGGGACTGAGGGAGTACATGGGATTTATTTTTGTTTTTGTATCATGAGGACATGTTTTATTTATTTTATTATCTGTTATTGCATGATATACATGCTTTAATTACTTGCATAGCATCCAAGCATGTTGCAGATAATAGGGAGAACGTTTAATGCTTATTATTTACTACTTTAAAGCATGCTTATGTGATTTATTTTATGTAGTTAAATTATGGCTATAAATTCGGAGTTCATGCATGACATTATAGAATTTTAGCAATATCATAATTTATAGCAACATAAAATAATATATGCACAATTGAACCTTATGAGTGAAAAATTACTAAACTGTTAATTTTATGAAGACATCCACAAAGCAATCTCTTATTAGAAGTGAATAATCTAATAAGTTGTTAGGTAGTGAGTTTTAGTTCCCTCAGTTTTCAGTCTACAGAGTTCAAAAATGTAATCATTGTATAGGATCAATCAAGTTCTAATAGAACTTAGTAGTTGAAGACCGAGCATAGGAAATGCTCGAGAATTGAAGAAGTGTACGTGCGTGAAACTTGGTTTTATATAGAGGAGTGATGGATTTATATACTGAAAGCATTATGATTGGTATATTATGTACAAGGTCGATTGGTTAATATACTGAGAATCATAAATGTTGTATGTTCATCTCCTGTCTGAATTAACAAACATGTGTCGCAAACGCAATTATCCTCTTATCTCGTCGATAGGGAGATCATACGGTGTGTAGAAGATCACGGAAGATCGTATGGATCGTTTGACCTAGCGAGATATAAATAGTTATCGCAGCTGAGACAGTTCCAGGATAAACTGTCGGTGTAGGCTGCAGCATACGCAGTAATAAGCATCTTATCTTGGATGGCTTGGTATGCTGGTGTGGGGCACACATTGATAAGGACCTAAGTCGAGATCGATTCTTTTATCTGACATTAAAAGAATCTAGATCTCTATGGCTTGACGAGATCCTAAGCCTAAATGAAGGTACAGAAGTATATGCAGATTGTGTATTACTTTGAGTTGCAGTGAAAGGCTCTAGTTGAGCTTGTATATCCGTATCTTAGGTAATAGCAGTTTGTGTACGACTGTCTGGTACTGGAACTAGGGAACCACATCCAGTATAGGATGGTGACATTCCCAATGTCCACGCAAGCTCGTGGAGGTTATGAGTATTTCGCCATATTCATTGACGATTACTCAAGATTCGGATATGTCTATTTGCTTCGCCATAAGTCTGAATGCTTTGAGAAATTCAAAGAGTTTAGGACTGAGGTAGAAAAGAATCTTGGTAAGACTATCAAGACACTACGATCAGATCGTGGTGGAGAATACCTAAGTAACGAGTTCTTGCAGTACTTGTCAGATAACGAGATTACATCCCAGTGGACTGCACCAGGAACCCCTCAACAAAATGGTGTAGCGGAAAGAAGAAATAGAACTCTCTTGGAAATGGTCAGGTCGATGATGAGTTATGCAAGCTTGCCAATTTCGTTTTGGGGATATGCCTTGGAGACAGCGGCCTATTTGCTTAACCTGGTACCTTCTAAATCAGTTCCTAAAACACCTCTGGAACTCTGGTATGGGCGAAAGCCAAGTTTGAACAGAGTGAGGCTTTGGGGTTATCCGACATATGTGCTGACAAAGGAACCTGATAAGTTAGAAAGTAGGTGTAAGCTGATGCTGTTTGTAGGGTATCCCAGGCAAACAAAAGGTGGTTACTTCTATTGTCCTGAGAATCAGAAAGTCGTTGTCAGTACCAACGCGAGATTCTTGGAGGACGAATATGTAAGAAACCACAGATCCAAGAGTGAAATTGTCATCCACGAGCTTGAGGACAAAGAAGCAATTCCATCAGAAAAGCCCAGTGTAATGGTAAATCCACCTACAACAGGTGAGGCTATACCAACACTGCCACTAATGCAAGGTATGGGACCAACGCGTACTGTGCCAACTACTGACACGGTTCAGATGCCTCGTCGCAGTGGGAGGGTTGTCCACCAACCCGAAAGGTACATGTTCGTGGGAGAGTCTTCTGACTTGATCCCAAAAAACGGACTAGATGATACCGATCCCTGGACATATGATGAGGCGGTATCTGATAAGGATGCAGACAAATGGCTGATCGCCATGGATTCTGAAATAGAATCCATTACGGCTATGGATGTATACCAGAAAACTAATTTGCCAAATGGCTGTCGAGCCATAGAGTGCAAATGGGTATACAAAAGAAAGAAAGGAGCGAATGGTGAAATTACAGCTTTCAAAGCAAGGCTGGTGGCGAAGGGTTATAGTCAGAAAGAAGGTGTAGACTATGACGAGACCTTCTCACCGGTAGCCATGCTTAAGTCCATTCGTATACTCCTAGCTATAGCAGCACATAAGGACCTAGAAATCTGGCAGATGGATGTCAAAACCGCGTTTCTAAACGGGTACCTTGAAGAAGGTAGGGACATCTATATGCAACAGCCAGAAGGTTATGTGCAGAAGGGCGAAGAACATTTTGTCTGGAAGCTAAGGAAGTCGCTGTATGGACTTAAACAAGCTTCATGGTCATGGAATCTGCGTTTTGATGAAGTGATTAAATCCTATGGATTTTCACAATGCTCAAACGAGAGTTGCGTGTATCGTCTATGTGTCAGCGGAAGCGTGGTGTTCCTTGCACTTTATGTAGATGATATTCTCCTATTTGGCGACAATGTGGAAGTATTGTCGGGCATAAAGGGGTGGTTATCCGAGCAGTTTCATATGAAGGACCTTGGGGAGGCAGGATACATCCTAGGGGTAAAAGTATTGCGGGAGCGCAATAAAAGGATGCTGACCTTGTCTCAAGGATCATATGTGGATACTGTGATTGCCCGTTTCAGCATGCAAACTGCCAAGAAAGGTCTGTTACCCTTCAGACATGGCATATATCTTTCCAAGGATCAGTGTCCGATGACACAAAGGGAGAAAGATGAAATGAGGAACGTGCCGTATGCATCGGCCGTGGGGAGCCTCATGTATGCAATGCTATGTACGAGGCCAGATATCTGCTTTGCTGTTGGCATGGTAGCGAGATACCAGTCTAACCCTGGACAGGCGCATTGGACCGCGATAAAGCACATACTCAAATACCTGAAAAGGACTAGAGACTACTGTCTTGTCTATCAGTGTGAGGAGTTGTGCCCTGTGGGTTATACTGATTCGGATTTCCAGGCAGACCGAGACGAAAAGAAGTCCACCTCTGGCTATGTGTTTACATTGGCAGGTGGGGCCATATCATGGAGGAGTGCAAAGCAAAAGTGCATTGCGGACTCCACCATGGAAGCAGAATATGTGGCAGCTTCTGAAGCTTCAAAAGAAGCGGTATGGTTTTGAAACTTCCTTCTGGAGTTGGACGTGATTCCTAAGCTGCCCAAGTCAATCACGATATACTGTGATAATTCGGGAGCTGTGGCTAATTCAAAGGAACCACGAACTCACAGAGCAACAAAACACATTGAAAGGAAGTACCATATTATACGAGAAATCGTAGCAAGGGGTGATGTGCTAGTAGAGAAGATTGATACAAGAAATAATCTAGCGGATCCATTCACAAAGGCTCTGCCTCAGAAGGTCTACGAGATGCATGTACTTAACCTTGTGCTGAGGGCAAAGCTATCCACGTAGAATGTTTGATGTAATAGCTAGATTAGTTTAGACGCGTTATACTCTGGAAAGCACCTGTATAATGCTTTGAGTATAAGTGGGAGATTGATGGATTTATATACTGAAAGCATTATGATTGGTATATTATGTACAAGGTCAATTGGTTAATATATTGGGAATCATAAATGTTGTATGTTCATCTACTGTCTGAATTAACAAACATGTGTCGCAAACGCAATTATCCTCTTATCTCGTCGATAGGGAGATCATACAGTGTGTAGAACATCACGGAAGATCGTATGGATCGTTTGACCTAGCGAGATATAAATAGTTATCACAGCTGAGACAGTTCCAGGATAAACTGTCGGTGTAGGCTGCAGCATACGCAGTAATAAGCATCTTATCTTGGATAGCTTGGTATGCTGGTGTGGGGCACACATTGATAAGGACCTAAGTCAAGATCGATTCTTTTATCTGACATTAAAAGAATCTAGATCTCTATGGCTTGACGAGATCCTAAGCCTAAATGAAGGTACATAAGTATATGCAGATTGTGTATTACTTTGAGTTGCAGTGAAAGGCTCTAGTTGAGCTTGTATATCTGTATCTTGGGTAATAGCAGTTTGTGTATGACTGTCTGGTACTGGAACTAGGTAACCACATCCAGTATAGGATGGTGACATTCCCTGAACAGCCCTGAACAGCGCAAAAGGTTTGTTATGCTAAGTCCTGCAGGCTGATTAAGTTCGAGCATAAGTGAAAAGGTTTGAGTGGATTGATTCAGGAATATAAGATTTTAATTAATTAAATTGCTTGTCAGAGCTTAAATTAATTAACGAATGTCTGTAACCTTAAATGTGGGGATATACCGAGCCCATGCAACCCGTACCTCAAAACGTGGTAGCAAATAGGTAGGACAATATTGATTCTCTGGTGGAATGAATCAATATTAATTAATTAATTATATTCTGGGTTGAATATGGGAATTAATTAATTGATAGGCCTTATTTGCTATTTGCATTTTGGTCCCTGGCCCATGAAACTCAAGCCCAATAGGAGTCCAGTAATTTCCTATAAATAGGCATCAGTTCCTCAGATCTCAACACACCACAAGATCATAAGTTGCACACAGCAAACCAGAGTTTGGGAGCTATGGTGATCGACTAAGATCTGAGAATGAGGAGGAAATTCTGCTTCTCAACCGGGCAAGGGATCTGATAGAGAATCTTCACCGGATTTTCAGATCGAGTTGGGATACAAATCGAAAGATCAAATCAGGAGGATTTTGTAGGGTTTGAGTCTACGATTAACAACACGAGTTGTTATTCAATT